>DF361995.1:54323-75979 GCA_000787875.1 Solanum virginianum
ATCTATGTTCAAGGATAGACCAGAGCCAATATCAAGGTATTTTATCAAACAAGGTAAAGCTAGCAAGGTGTAAAGAAAGAATGAGTACATGAGAAGCTAAAAAATTTGGAATAAGGGATTCACTCACTCATTTGGTAGGTTGTTTAGGCTAAAAGTGGGTTCACTAAAATAACAAAGGCCTAAGATCCTTTCCAAATCAACCACATCATCAAATAAATTTTAGAGTAACAAGGGAAGTTCTTAGTCCATACAAGATGCATGAATGCAGCAAAATAAGCTCACAACACACATGACATTGCACCGGCAATCAAGTATAGACTCATAGGTCACGCTTCAAGCCTCATTTTACCTTTACATTATTAAAACAAACATTTCCAGCTACTCAAAGTGCATGAATGCATCAATAATCACCATCTCAAAAAATTTTGAGGGTACATAATTTTTCATCAAAACTTTAAAAAGTGTTTAAAGACTATATATATGCCAACAGATAATACTACTATGAATTTACATATTATCTACATTGCCTAAACATGCCAGTTCAGTAGAAAAGTAAACATCTATAAGAAAAAAGAATCACGGCAAGAAAACCTTGGGATCCAACAATAGGGGAAGTTATGGACTCGAGGTTACTCAGACTTTACCTTAATCCATAACTTCTCACACCCCACCAAAATAGGATACTTTGTCCTCAAAGTAAAGACATAGAAAAGGTGTAAGGGGCATACCATGGGTTGCCTCCCAGGAAGCGCCTGATTTATTATCATGGAATGATAAGAAGCTTGTATGTTCATGTTTCTTCAAGATCCCAATCTTTCACTATCTTGATTTCTTCCATGTCACGCATATACCATTTGACCCTCTGACCTTGACTTTGAAAGTTTTACCATCCCTGCTTTATAACTCAGTGGCTCCATGACTAAAGACGCGCACTACTCTGAAGGGTCCCATCCACTTAGATCTGAGTTTTCCAGGAAACCACCTCAAACTAAAGTTGTAGAGCAGTACCATGTCTCTTAGAGCAAATTGGCAATCTTCAATTCTACGATCTTGCTGAACTTTCATTGGTTGATTATACAAGGTGGAGCTCTCATATGCTCGTAGCCTGAACTTAATGAGTTCATTAACTTGCATCAATCTAGATTTTGTTACTTCATTCCAGTCTAAATTTAACTTCTTAAGTGCCCATAATGCCTTGTGCTCAAGCTCAACTGGTAGGTGACAGGCTTTCCCAAACACCAATTGATAAGGGGACATTCCAATTAGGGTTTTGAAAGCAGTGCAGTAGGCTCATAAAGCATCGTCCAACTTTCTTGACCAGTCAGTATGATTTACATTCACCATTTTGGATAGGATTTGCTTGATTTCCCTATTTGATGCTTCTACTTGCCCACTTGTTTGGGGATGGTATGGGGTTTCTACCTGATGCTTTACACCATATCTTTCAAGGAGAGCTGTGAACAGTCGGTTGCAAAAATAAGAACCTCTATCACTGATAATTGCCCCAGGTGTACCGAACCTAGCAAAAATATTTCTTTGGAGAAACCTAGTAACACTCTTACCTTTATTGTTCGGTAGAACTACGATCTCTACCCATTTAGAGACATAATCAACCGCAACAAGAATGTACTTATTGCCACGTGAGCTGACAAAGGGTCCCATAAAGTCAATGCCCCAAACAACGAATAATTCTATCACCAAAATAAGATTTAGAGGAAGTTGCCTTCGCGAGACCCTGCCCTCCCTTTGACATCTATCACATGACTTAACATAATCATAGGAATCCTGATATATAGATGGCCAATAGTTGCCACATTTTAACACCTTATAAGTAGTTTGATCCTACTATGATGACCACCCACCAATAAAGAGTGACATGCTTTAAAAATACTCATCATCTCCACTTCTGGCACACATTTGTAGATGATCCCAGCCGCACAAACACAAAATAAATAAGGCTCATCCCAAATAAACTTCTTTACGTCGTGTATAAACTTGCGACACTGATGAGTGTTCAGATCATGAGGTACTCAATCACTCACCAAATAGTTGGCATAGTTGGCAAACCAGGGCATAAGGTCATGTGATGCTGCCAAGACTCTCTCATCTGGGAATGAGTAATTTATATCAAGTCCATCATCAAACATCCCCGTAGCTTCACCTTCCAATCTAGAAAGGTAATCGGCTATCTGATTTTTTGACCCTTTTTCATCAATCACATGAAAATTGAATTCTTATAAGAGAAGTACCCATCTGATCTATCTTAGTTTTGCATCCTTCTTGGCCATCAGCTATTTGAGCGCCGCATGGTCTATGTGCACAATCACCTTAGCTCCCAACAAGTATGACCAACACTTTTCAAAGCCAAACACTAATGCAAACAATACTTGTTCAGTCATTGTATAATATTTCTGGGCCATATTTAGTGCTTTGCTAGCATAATAGATCGGGTGCACAATTCTCTTCCTTCGTTTCCCCAATACCACACCTAGCGCAACTCCACTTGCATCACACATTAGTTCAAATGGTTGTGATCAATCCGGAGCCACAATAATGGGTGCTGAAGTCAACCTCCTTTTCAATTCTTCAAAGGCCTGCATGCATGTATCATCGAACACAAATTTTGCATCCTTCTCCAACAACTTGCACAGGGGTTACGAGATTATCGATAAGTCCTTTATAAAATAATTTAGAACCCTGTATGGCCTAAGAAGCTCCGAATACCTTTCATAGAAATTGGTGGCGGGAGTTTCTCAATAACCTTAATTTTTGCTTTTGCACCTTCAATTCCCTTGCCTAAAATTCTATACCAAGTACAATGCCTTCACTGACCATAAAGTGACATTTCTCCCAATTCAACACTAGGTGACTCGCAACATATCTTTCTAATACATCATGCAAGTCCAACAGGAATTCTTCAAAAGATTAACCAACCACACTAAAATCATCCATGAACACCTCAATAGTGCTTTCTAACATAGCAGAGAAAATAGACATCATGCATCTTTGAAATATTGCTGGAGTTTTACATAACCCAAATGGCATTTTCTTAAATACAAAGGTGCCATACAGGCATGTAAAAATGGTCTTCTCTTGCTCTTTGGATGCAATGACAATTTGATTATTCCCAGAATAACCATCAAGGAAACAATACCAACCCTTCTTTACAAGTTTATCAAGCATTTGATCCATGAATAGCATGGGGAAATAATCTTTCTCCTTGGAAGCATTCAACTTTTGGTAGTCCATGTACTCTCTCCATCCAGTAACTGCTCGCATGGGAATCAACTCATTCTTTTCATTCGGCACCACAATAATACCCCTTTTTTGGGACACATCGCACGGGGCTCACCCATTCGCTATCTACATTAGGGTAGATCACCCCTGCATCTAACCATTTGATGATCTCTTTCCGAACCACTTCTTGCATTGGAGGATTTAACTGCCTCTAATGTTCAACACTTGGTTTGTAATCTTTGATGAGTTGAATCTTGTATGTGCACAACCTAGGAGGTATGCCAATGATATCTACAATTGTCCATCTAATGGCCTTTTTGAATCCTTTGAGAATTGAAATGATTCATTCAAATTAGCTGTAATTATGATGAGTAATGTACTATTTTCTCCCATGTATCCATATTTCAGATGTGTTGGTAATGCCTTCACCTCTAGCTCAGATGGTACTTCTACAGACTGCTTAGTGGGTGGAGTTTCCCTACTTCTCAAATCTAACTCCAGCTTGGCCTGTCGTCTTGACCCAAATGACACCCAGAGAGCATTTACTGTTTCCTCATAATCAGGAATGCTTTCACCATCAAAATTCATCAATATAGCCACCAAAGGTTCAACCCTTAGCCTCAATTCAGCCGGGATCTCCACTTCATCGTCCTCACTGATTTCAATCATTGAGATGACCTGAAACTCACAACCCTTTCTATCTTATTGTCCCACTTGAAACACAATTGACTCTTTGCCAAACTTGATAATAAGCAGACTCTTTTCCATATCAACTAATGCTTTACTTGTGGCTAAGAAAGGTCTTCCCAAAATGATAGGAGCTGCAAAATTAACATCACAGTCAAGTATAACAAAATCTGCAGGGAAAATAAATTTATCTACCTTAACCAACATATCGTGGAGTATCCCCACTGGCTTCTTGACTGTTCTATCTGCCATCAGCAACTGCATCTTTGTAGGAACAAGGCTACCCAAATCAATCTTTCTTAATATGGGTAGATGCATTAAATTAATGCTGGGCCCCAAATCACATAGTGCTCTAGCAAATGCAAGTTCCCTGTGCATGGTATAGTGAATGCACCCGGATCTTCACGCGTCTGCACCAAAGATTTAATGGTGATGACACTACAATGTTGAAAATTTTGGGAGAGGTCTTGACCAACTTTTCACTTTTTCTTGATTAGTTCTTTCATCCACTTAGTGTACCCAAGCATCCTCTCAAGGGATTCAACTAAGGGAAGGTCCACTAATAAATTTTTAAGCATCGCCATAAACTATTCAAACTTACCTTCCTCTTTTCTCTTCCCAAGCTTGTGGGGAAAAGGCGGTGGGGGCCTTGGAGAGGTTTTGTATTTCTTTGGTTATTCTTTTGTGTTGTGTGCTTCTGTCTTCTTCTCTACCATCTTCTTGTTGCTTCCATTCCTAACCATTGGCCTAGGAGGATCTATGGTGCTTTTTCCACTCCGAGTCATGACCGCCATGCAATGACCTTCATTTTTAGAATTTTGAACTGTATTGCTTGGTAAGGTGCCCTTTTAGCATTAGTTCAATTGCGAAGAAACTTACCTAAATTGTTGTTCGAGTTGCTTAATTGCCATCGAGTGAGACACTATTTTTGGGTTAATACTTGAAATATCTGCTTTCATTCCCTTTAAAGTCTCATCTTGGTAGTCGGCCCTCTTTAATAACTTATCAAACATTTCTTTGATCCTAGAGTTACTTGACCTAGCATCATAGTTGTGAGGTGGAACAACCATTCCTGTAGCCATCTCTTCTTCCCCATTCAGTCTCTGGCACTCTTTTTCTTTCAAAGTATCCATCCCAGTTATCTCTATATACTCTGTCACAGTTGAAGTTTCGACCTTGATTTCCAAAACCTTGTCTCTAATAATCCTAATTGGATCCTTTGAGGTTGTTTCGAAAACCTGCCACTTGGCTGCTTACAAAATATGCATCCTCATCAAAGAATGGATCTTTGTACACTAGAGTCTTCAGAGGTTACTGAGTGATCGCTTTGACACTTGCTTGGTTTTACTTTAAGACCAAGTCCATATTTGTGCGCAGTTGAGAAAGTTGATCCATGATCTCTTCGTTTACCTTTGCTTGCTCATTTTTGGTGTTTATCACACAAGAAGTCTTCACCGTAACCTGCTCTCATTGACCCCATGCTCTATTTGTTTTAACCACTTGCTCCATTCTCTCAACTATTAATGCACAGGGTTGGTTAAGGAACATGCCTCTCATGATTGTATCGGTCCAAACTTGACGACGTAAAGTTCCTGATAGAAACTCTCAACTAAGGCATCATCAACAGCCTTATGGTCAGGGACTATCCTCAAGAATTTGGTAAATCTCTCCCATGTTGTGCTAATAGACTCACCCGGCAATTGCTCAAAGTTGTTTATTTGGTCCTTCAGCTTCAACTTCTTAGATCATGGGAAATATCTTTCATGGAATACTTTCTGAAGCTCTGCCTAATTTGTAATTGTACTTGGAGGAAGTTCAGGCAACCACACAGCTGCATTACTAGTTAATGACAATGGAAACACTCTTAAACCAATGACATCAAGAGAAAGTTATTATGTCCCATGACACTCTTGCAAACAAACACTATATGTTGGAGATGACGTGGGGATCCTCTGAAGGTAACCTTGTGAATAATCCACGATTTTAGAGCATTTGAAGAAACCCACTCGATACCGTGAACTTAGTATCTACCAGTAAAGGAGGCATTACTATCGCACCGGTAATGTCCATAGCCATAGGATTCAATCGATACTAATTCCATCCATAAGCGTTTTCATTGAAGTCCCTAAGTTGTGGCCTGTTACCCCTCGATGGTGGACTCTCCTCTCTTCCCATATCCTCATTCATATTAATATCCTCCTCAACCTCGATATTGTCATTCAGTTGAACCATTCTTCTAACAAGTCAGTGGATCTCCAAATTAATCGGAGCTAAGGGATTGCCTTGGCTCCTTATGTTGGGCATTTAACCTAGCACACCCTGCAAGTAAAATTCAAAAAACACAAACAAAAACAAAAGTAAAATACACGAGATTTTAGAAATCAACACTAGAATTAACTAATAGTGAAATTAAGTCAAAACCTAGCCATATTCCCTGACAATATAGGGCTTGACTACAAAATTTCACCACTAATCATTTTAAGCATAAATACCTAAAATCTCTAAATGGGGTTTTTTTGTGATTCAAAAACAAAAGTAAAACTAACACTATGCTATGATGAGGGAAAACAATTACTTTTAGGGACAACTTAGGAATTGTGTTCCCCATGTTTCGTTAACTTGATTGCCCTAGATAACATAACTATAATTGGAAATACACATGCAGGACGGTAACTTAGGTTTTTCCAGCCCTTTTGTGAAAGTGAAGGTTGAATTTCACCATGGCGCATAGTTAACAACCATGGTGTACCAACTAACCGTTACCTATTATCCCTGTCAACCTCCCCTTGGCCAGGTTTGGTTGATTAGACGAGGAGTAATTGATTGAATTCTGTCATCTATTTTCCATTTCCTATTTGTCACTACATTGGTCGGGATCGTGATAGTAGGCGGGATTTGGTTGTGTGCTTCTGTCTTCTTCTCTACCATCTTCTTGTTGCTTCCATTCCTAACCATTGGCCTAGGAGGATCTATGGTGCTTTTTCCACTCCGAGTCATGACCGCCATCTCCAATCATATAAATGCAATAAACCTAGGTCATCTCAAGTCAACTACCCATGGTTCCCACAACCCCAAGTTGTGGGTGTTTAGCTACTCATGGCTAAGGAAAAATAAGCAAAAATGTAAATAAATGATATGGTTGAGAGTTTTACCCAAGAAAATGGAGATTGAGGACACCACAAGTTGAAAACCAAAAGTTTGATAGATTTATAATGAGCATAAAGCAAGGTTTACAATCCTCAAAATTGAGGTTTCCAAGAGAAAAAGATAATCTAAGCTAAAAACCTTAAAATGTTCTTGAGAGAATATTCAAAGGCAAGTTCTATGTTCTAAAGTCTCTAATCTCATAATAAAACCCTACTTAATGTAGTTATAGTGTTTACAAACAAACCCTAAAAATAACATAGAAAAGACAGCTGAAAGGTGGTATGTCTCGCAGGTACGACTTGTATGGTGACCTACGAGTCATAGGCAGGGTCTCGTATCAGGTTCTTCGTATCTTGGACTCAACCAGTATGACCTACTGGTATGAGTCATTTCTTGGGCTAGTACTCGTATGCTCCTCTCGTAGTCTTGACCTTCAGTTTTTGGTCCAACATTTTGGCTCTCTGATTCCTGCTGTGAGCCTACCTATACTAGTCATAGTGAGACTTACAACTCGTAGAATGGCCTCGTAGGGTGACCTTTAGTTAGCAGATTTCTAATTTTTTATCTCTATTTCTTGCTACGACACTTCCTATGACTCATTGCTTAGGCAATGACTCGTAGGTGAGCTCGTATGTCCTTTGATTCAGCAAAATCTGCAACTTTTCTTCAACATCATGCCAACCTAACTATTTTGCAAAAATAGAACAGAAATACATAAAAATCATAAAAAGTCGCATTAAGAACTCCCAAAATCTCTTGTTTTGGGAATCAAATGTGCTATATTTTGATAGCACATTAGAGAATAATTTCATGTTTTGGGTAGCCTTTACATACCTGGATGAAGAACTACTATGATTCTTCAAAGAATTGGACCCGAGCTTTCAATCCCCCAAGCTTTTTTGTCTCCTCTCTCAAGATTTCTTCACGTAAAAACTTAAGAAAAATGAGTTTTAGAAACCCTTAATCGATATAAAATGACTTCTAAACACATTTATTAGACTTAAAATAGGTTGGGAATACCTAAAATACCCTTTCCGTAATTAAAAGAAAAAATATCACTAAAAATGCACTGGTCCATGACACGCCAGGGGCGCGGACCAATGTATTCTCCAAAAGTTTTTCGAATGAATTATAATCTTCCTATCAAAAATTTTAATAAAATATAAGTGTCACTCCACGCTCTGTCCGCATCGCACCAGGGGCGCAGACTAACACTTTTTTTGAATTGTTTAGCGAAAATTATTTTTTGACCCAGTTGCTCTAAAATCGGGTCGAGGCCATTTTTCCACTCAATTTTTTATACTGATCACAAATTCATTCTCGAATTTTCTATCAGAGCTTTGGAAAATATGTTATATGCACAATTATGTTTTAGGAGCATTTTAGTAATTTTACGAGGTGTTACATGCATATCTCATCGATTGAATTCTATGAGTCCTCCTAAACTTTTGACCCCGTATAGACCGGTGGGTTCATCCTCAAGAAGTCTCTGACCCTAGTTGTAGCTGTGAGTTCTTGGGAACTAGAGCTGGGGGCTTGGGGACCTCGGTTGTTGCTTTGCAAGGCCACTAGCTGGGTGAGCATTGCAATTGCTCCTCTTAAAGTCTAGCTCGGAAGTGGAGGTTGGCTGAGTAAGTGGTGCCTGTGGAGCCTCAACAGCTCAGGCATGTCGACCTCATCTCCTCGCTCCTACCTAGGTAGGGGCCTTTGGTAGAGGATTCTCGATGTTCGAGGCTTGGACATCTCGTTGGGCTGCTATACGCTTAGGAGGCATGATCTGCAAATGCGCAACGTATGAATTAGACAAGAATTTTATAAAGTTAAATTCTATCGGACGACTCAGAATACCAAAAAAGGGTAACCATTCTAATGTCCTATAGCCTCCTGCTTATGAAGTGTGGTGCACAACACACCCATAAACAAGACTAGACACGATTTTATAGGCTCCTTAGGACATTTGAATTCTGTGCTCTGATACCAAGTTTATCACGTCCTGAGAGGGTACCCTAGGCGTGGTCGACACTCAAAGACTATTGCTAGTCTCCGAGCGAATCACTTTGCCTTATCGTCACATCTTACTCAACAACGAAAGAATAATTATGTAAAACATTAAGAAAAAGGAAATAGTTGTCATAAATAATTTTCAAAGTAGATTTAGTCTAGAAGAAATGTAATACTCAACAATACTCTGCTCAAGGTATATGAAGTCTCTACTCTAAATGTCTAGATGGTACCATGACAAGCCATGACTACCCAACTAAAATGAAAATAAAGTAATTGATAAAATAAAAGAAGGGCTCCTGTAAATAGCAGGGAGGGCTTACCAGTCTCTGGAGCTTGAGAACTCTGAACCTCAATGGTGCGCCTGCTGAAGTCCTCTATCTACTATATCTAAATCATGAAATGATATAGAGCCTAGTGGCATCAGTATGTGGAATGTATGGTATGTAAAATGACTCAAGTAATAGATAAACTCTGACTCAACCAACCAACTCAACTCAAGACTCAAATCCTCATCTCATAACTTAACTCAAGTAACATGATGCAAGTTTAAAGTTTAAACATCATGCTTTTTGAAATAAACTTAGTATTTAGTGTAACTTAGTTCAAAAAACTCATGATATGCTCAACTCAAGTGTTTGCTTGGAAGAAATAGCATAACTTTCCACCCCACCATTAGTTTGGTGATTTACAATGAAAAGATGTTGTTCCCACATCTGTCCTAAACTTGCCAAGGAATAGCACGTCAACCTCTAAATTTCTCTCTCTCTCTGATCCTAAGAGAGTATTCCTCAAATGGGAACATGGGTCACCAGAATTATCCTGTACGACCATCCTATGTTGGCAACATAGTTCTAGGGTGACTCTTCCTACCCACTCGGTGCTCAATACTCCTTCCAAGACTAAATGATGCTCATCAACTCAAATTTGTCTCAGTCCCCTCAATAATAACTTTCTCAATTAACTCCATAACTCAATATGGGAACACAAAACAATGCAACTCAAGACTCATTCATAGCATTCAAGACTCTCACCAATTACGGTCAAGTGACATCATATCATCCATGCTCAAAACATAAGACACAATAAATATTAATCACATGCATATATGAAATAAGAAAGCATACTTCTTAGGTTCAACTTACTTGGTTTAAAAGGTTAGATTCGATATTCCAATTGAGTGAATAAGAAAGAAAATACTAAACTTAGGGTGGGTACCAAGCATTCGAATAACAATCCTATGTCATGATAATAATGATGCAACTACTAATTCAACTCAGATATATTCATGATAACTCAGACATGTACAAGAATTCGGGACTCAAGATTCACAGATTTGAGAATATGCAATAAATACTCATAATCTTAACTCAAGTAGACGAAGGGGCACATGTATAAACATAATCCAACACTTTAGATAGCACATACCTGGAATTGAAGAAAGATCAACTTTGACTCAAGAACCCTCGCTTTTCTCTTCTTCTCCAAGAACTCAAACCTAGTTTGTGTGATTTGGGGGCTTAGAAATATGTTTAAAAGGCTCTTTTCTGATTAAAAATGACTTAATTACTTATTGTTTACATTTATGAGGGGTTGAGATAAGTCTAGAATGCCCCTCACAAAAAAAGAAAAAAATTTACATTACAGAATACAGAGTCCACGATGCAGATTGGGTGCATATGTGTATATTTTTGTCCAAATGTTTTTCGAACGAGTTTTCCCCCTCTCGTCGAAAAAATTATTAAAAAATGGAATTGTTGGTCTATGTCGCATGCATCAACATTTTTTCAGTTTTCGGATCAAAAAAATATTTTTCAACCAGATTGCTCTAAAAATTGTATGAGGCCATTTCCCCACTCAATTTTTTGTGCTTATTGCAAATGTAGTCTCGAACTTACAAACGGAGCATGCGAAGATGCATTATGCGCAAGTCCTCCTCTAGGAGTATTGTCACGACCCAATTTAGGATTAAGACTGGCGCTAAGGGGGAAAATCCCAAAGCAAGCCTTACTAGAATTTTGCAGAAAATCGGCCAGAATTTCCTCTATTTTTAGGCCTATCCAAATTTTTTCTGTCTCAAATATCAACAGTATCAGTAACAACACCTCTAAATTAAGCTACAACATCCACTCAACAATCTAATCACCACACCATAATATCAATACATCTCTAAATACCAAAGAACGAAATATAAGACTAATCACATGGCTACAGTACAAAAAAATACTCATGACTCTTATAATGGGAATGACTTGGAGCGACTCTAAGAATTCAAGAAAGGTCCATAACAATAGATAACTTATTTCCTAAGCGAACACGTATGGGGCTCACCCTGGAATCAACTTACTAGCTCTATTCAACAAAATCCTCATTGGTATCACCTGTATTCTCTATAAAAAAAATTAGCAAGGAGTGAGACGCTAGCTCAGTGAGTAATAATAATAACTACAATCATTTTAATAAGGGACAAGTCAGAAAATATGCTAGTATAATCATCAAAATCATGTAATGAATGCTCTTTCAACTTAGCTATTCAGAAGTGAACTCGTTAAAACACTTTCATATCAAATCATATGCATATATTCGAGAGATTTTCAAGAACGGCTTAATAAAGACACATGTAAAAGTACTTATATCTCAAGTGAATGCCCAAAAATCATTTAACTAATGATAATAATCTCAATTATCAATATACTTGTCTTATAAAAGCAAGATCATCACAAATAGCTATTTTGGTATCAAATCAAGTAAAGGACCTGTCCCATATGCAAATTCAAACCATTCGCTAACAATTCACTTATAAATCATGTAAAAATCATGAAACTTATAAAACGCAAATTGGAGTTAAGATTACTACTCACAGTACTTGTGTCGGATTACCAACAAACAACTCACTTATAAATCATGTAAAAATCATGAAACTTATAAAACACAAATTGGGGTTAAGATTACTACTCACAATACTTGTGTCGGATTACCAACAAACAACTCACTTATAAATCATGTAAAAATCATGAAACTTATAAAACACAAATTGGGGTTAAGATTACTACTCACAATACTTGTGTCGGATTACCAATTCTTCACTCAAGCAAGAAGACCACTTCTTCAATCAATCTATAATCTTATGATGTCAAATTCGAGTTAAATTCTTCATTAAAGCAAGTTCAAGGTAATTTATCATACCTAATTTTCTAGATATTTTGTGTGGCCCTTGATTTGCTACCAATATTTACCCATGGCATGAGCAAATTAACTTATTATAATCTGCTAACTTTGTACAATTTGCATAGCTTATGCCTCCACTTCAATCTTTAAATTATCTTTATTGTCTAGTGATAGTTCTTGTAGAATTTTATTTCAGCACCCAACCTATATTATCTACTAAGAATTGCTCATGGCTAAAATTTCTAAGAACGTGGAAACCTTCAAAAGCTCAAGGTGGGGTTGTAAAGCAGAAGAAAGAATTACCTCTAATTTGATAAAATCTCCAATGAACTCTTCTCTTTTCGTAGATTATCACCCTTGATTCGTACTTCCACTTTTCCTTATCTATCTATTCAAGCTCACTCTTCCTACCTTTTTCTCTAGATTAGAAGAGTTGCGTGCTGTATTTTTCTTTGTTTTTCCCTTACTCCCGTACCCCTGATACCCTTATGCCCTTTTGGTTTTGTTTGTTGGAAACCCTGGCAGCATTGCTGCTTATTACTTTTGGGCTTTCAGCCCATTCCTTATTTGTTTTTAAAAAAAATTTGATTTCATTCCTTTTCTCTTTACTTTTAATTTTAATCTAAAATTAATTTACTGATTTATCCTTTTTTCTTTTTATTAGTTTATTTATTTAAAAAAAAAATCTATGACACAAATGTATCCTTGACTAATTATGGGTGTTACATTCTCCCTAATTGAAGAAATTCGGTCCCCGAATTTAATCAATTACGTACCTTCAAGTTTGACACAAATGAGGATACTTGACTCACACATCATTTTCCAACTCCCACGTAGTTTCGTCAATGGCATGATTTCTCCATAGGACTTTCTCGGATCCAATTTCATTTGTACCCTTCTTACTTATCTATCAATAATAGCCATTGGTTCCTCTTCATATGTCAAGTTCTCATCAATCTATATGGTTGGTGTTTCAAGCACATGAGAGGAGTCTGGTATATATTTTCTTAACATAGAGACATGGAACACTGGATGGATAAAGGACATCTCATGAGGGAGTGTCAAATGACACATCACTTCTCCCATACGGTCAAGTATCTAATATGGTCCAATATACTTTGGGCTGCTCGCAAGAAAACCTTGTCTCTCTCAACCTAACCACATAAAACTTTTGTCTGCTTCCAAATGTGAGCAAGTTGTCTAAAAACTGAACCTTATCAATAAATTTTTTGCTTACATATATATATATATATATACTTGGTCTGATTTTTATACTTAGCCTCAATGGCTTAAGATCATTGTCTAGGAGAATGACATCACCTATTACACAAGTTCTTATACGGAGCCATCTGAACATGCTACTGGAAACTATTATTTAAGAAAACTTAGGGAGAGGTAAGTACACATTCAAATACCTCCAAAATATAGGATGCAAAACTCTCATGTCCTCCAAATTCGGTAAAGTACATTTTACTAACTTCAACTCATATATACAATGCTTCTCGAAAGCTTTCTAGAAGTGTGACCGGAAACATGATTCCTATTAAAGATGACGGGTACAAGGACACTGTGAAATCATAAAAATTTTCTTTCACATACATTTGTAGATGCCTCTCCTATCATATGTAATAAGATCAATAAAAGGGATGCAAAACCAACAATTGTTTTAGTTATTAGTCAGTCCGAGGTATCCCCCTCACACAGTCCTTAGAAACTTTTTACCATTTCTATATAGCGATCTCGACATATTTTAGTAGGCTAGTAGGTCTATGGTCAACAGTAACAAGCTAAAGAACCAAAAAAAGACAAAATGACTTTCTTTTTCCTTACCTTTCTACCAATACAATTGCTTTAGGTCTCAATACATGTTAGTGTATCCAAAGCGTGTATTGTATGCCGAGTCATGGGATTCCTCAAGGAATAACCCATCTCAGTCCATCTACATCTATTGTACATAATATTTGGTTACCTAATTGCAGAACGCCATCACTGCCAATAATTATATCCCTTTCATTTACTAGCTAGGACCTCATATTAGTTTTTTTTTTTTTTTTTTTTTTTTTAGGACCTCATATTTTTTTTTTTTTTTTTTTTTTTGCATAAACTCACATTCCTATATTGACTATCTTTATTCTTCTGATAAAGATTTAACTTGTACATAGACTAGTGGTGTTTTAAATTTTTGAGGCTAACATGAATATCAACACCTCTGTTTATGAATAGATACACAACACCTCGAGCTTAGAGGTTTGCGGAACCGTTGGTTAATTGTTTAAACAAAGCAACAATCCCATATACCAAGACTTTGACTTATTTTGTGAAAAAAATGAACTTGCCAAGGAGATTTATAAGAAAATGGATGTGGTAGGCATGCAACCAAGGATGCATATAAGGTCAAAGCTAGGAAATGTTCCAGCATAAACTTAATATAAGTTAACGTTAGAGTTCATGGACAACTAAGTATGGATCATGTTCTTGTTGCTAGTTCTATGGATGAGTCTTTGTTAGTTTAACATATATAAAAAAAATTAAAATTAAGATGATTAGAGATGGTATCAGAGTCACTCCTGTGTCAGCCTTGTCGATGTGGGGATAGAGTTCAACTGAGTTTAGGCAAATCTCAGTAAGACGGGGTAAACCTCAGTGCTGAGTTTAGGCAAATTCCATGCGGTGGGGCAAATGTCAGCAAAGTTGCTGAGTCCACAAAGGGGGTGTATGTAAAATCCATCTTGAGAGGAAATGTCTTATATTGACAAAACACAGGAGAGATGCTGATATATAAAATAATTGACTGGGGCGTCTTTTGGGGTGAGCCTAAAAGGACAAATTCGTGATGGGCTAAGTATTTTGGTAATTTTACCAAGCGTTACAATAATATTAGACTCGTTATATTAGTGGTATAATTAATGATAAATATAATTATACTTGTGATATTACCAGTAGTATAATGATTATACACATGATAATATCGGTACAATTATTATACCCATGATATTATCGAAATAATTGTTATATTCATGATATTATTAATATAATTAGTAATAAATATTGTTATACTCATAATATTACTAATATAATTAGTTATAAATATTATTTTATATTCATAGTATTGTAATCATTTTAAAATATCTATGTTTACCTTCCTTATTCTCCTTTACACAATACTTCCTATCAATAGAAATAGCATGAAATTACAAACATAATATTGTTCAGAATATTTTCTGACCTATCGAAAACTCTATTGATGTCACATAATTTTTTTAATTCTAAAGCAGGAGAAGAAAGAATATGTCAACTTGAAATACTAATATTTAGAGAAAAAATTTCATAAATAGCCATCTAGTGAAACATAATAGTCTAAAATAGCTAAAGCTTCTTAAATTACGTTTTGTATCTATAGCAGGGCCAGCGCATTTGTGTAAGTCAGAGTTTTAATGAATGAGTTATACCAAAATGGCAAACAGCGTGACTCTTAATTGTTGACTTTCCGGTTGTTATTTATGGAAATGTTTCCATGATTTAGGGTAGTCAATAATAATAAGAAATTCTTTCCAAACGGGATTTTTTAATTAATAAAAACACCATTGAAGATTGTTTTGCGGTCAAGAACAAAGTCGAAGTCAGAAAAATTGAGAATTAACGTACACCTATTGTGGTTAGATTTGATTTGTTTTTTTATGCGACATATTTGGTCTGTGCAATAGCATATAATACAACAATTAATGTTTGTAACTGATTTGCAATATTATGCCGAATTTTTTTTTTTTGTGTGTGTATTAATTCGTTGTTTGATGATGTTTCTTTCGTCTGTAACCTTTCCCTTATGTGTTGCTATTAAATATGGTAGAAACTGTATTTTGCATTATACATACATATTTAGTGTTAAATAATGTTATACCATATTCGCATGATTGAATATGTAACTAAACTACGGAATTCTAAGATGAAATCTTTTTCACTAATTTCAACATTGTGGTATATTGTGTGAAGATTAATTTCTTGTATAATTATGGTGTGGGGCTAATAAAGCATTTCTATATTATGTATATATTGTTCTAAAAGTCGTGTGATAATGTATAAAATGAGTGATAAACCAACCAAATAAGTTTTAATGAGTATGTATGTGTATAAAAGGAGATGTTTGGCTTGAAATATGGTTTATCATGTTATTTGTATTAAAATTTTATGTAATGTAGAAAATTGGTTGTGTACTGCAATGGCTTCGCTTCCTATAATGGTGATGCATTCTGGACGTTGACATAATGCTAAATGCTACATCGATTATGTTTTGGAAGGGATTGTTTTTAGAGAAAACTCAACATATATGGAACTTTATACACTTATTGCTTGACAGCTTAGTATTGATCTTGCAAAACAGGAGTTGGAAATAGAGCATAAAGTGTCACAAAGTTCTATTCCAATGGATATACACAATGATATGGGTGTTAGAGTTTATGTTATATTGAAGAAATCCACAAATGATGTTAATATGTGTCCAATCTGTGCAAGTGTTACTGACAAAAATATACAAATGTTATTGTCTGTGAAACTTCTAGTGAGCGATCAGACTTAGTGCTTGGAGAGGACCAACGATTTTAAGTGGATGATTTTGAAATAAATCATTGGGAAATTGATGAGTTGGTACAACCTCTCCGTACTCTGGCTTCTAGTGAATGGACAGAGTCATAATAGATCCAGCGTATAAACATGTTGAAGTGGATCAAGTGTATAAAGACAAAACTACATTAAAGGTTCTTATGGAACAATATGCAATTGCAAATAGGTTCCAGTTCAAAACTAATCGATCGAATGCAATCAGGTATCTACATTATATACAGTAGAAGCTATTTAAGAAATTATTTATAAAATTGTAGATATGTTTCTTACTAATGTTTTTTCTTCTTCTTATTAATACAGTTACATTATTGTGTGTAAATCAAACGAGTTTGAATGGATGATGAAAGCTTCTGCAGTAAATAAGTCTGATATGTTTCGTATTAGGATGTTCACCATGGACCATACGTGTCCATTGAAATATAGAGTTTATTTGCAAAGACATGCAACAAGCAATCTTGTAGGAGGGATTGTGCGGCCTAAATTAGAAGATCACAAATGAAAATACATGTCTTCCGATATAAGGAAGGATGTCAAAATAGATCTTGGTGTTGATGTTACATACATGAAGGCTTGGCAAGGGAAAGAAAAGGCTTTGAATTCTTTGTGTGGCATACTGTCTGGATCATATAACAAGCTGCAAACCTATTTGTATGTGCTAGGTTATACCTATTCGGGATCGCATATACAAATGAAGAAGACGAATGAAAATTAATTTCTTTATATCTTTATTGTGTTACGTGCTTTTATAAATGGATTTGGTTATTACGGACCTGTTGTTATTGTGGATACAAGCCACCTCAGAGGGCCATACAATAGCCATTTTGTTTCTGCAAGTACTATGGATGGAGCATGTATAATTATTTTAATAAAAATATATATATTTGAAATGTTATTTATTATTACAAGTGTATGTTTTTTTTAACTGTGAAATATTTTATTTAAACAGGACATATATTTATGCTTGCATATGGGATTATAGATTCTGAAAATTATGCATCTTGGACATGATTTTTTGAGCAGTTTAAGGAAGCATATGGACAACACCCTGAGATGTGCGTGATTTCTGACAGAAATAAAAGCATAATAAAGGCATGCATGAGAGTGTATGAAGGTGTTCTACATTATTCTTGTATATTTCATTTATGGGGTAATGCTTAAAACTAGATATCGAAGATCTTATGAAAAATTGAGTGAAGTATTTTATTCTATGGCAAAAGCTTATACGCAGAGTAATTTTGAGAAGCTAATAAAGGTAGTTGGGAAGGTCGATGTAAGGGATAAAGAGTACTTGCAATTGGTTGGGTATGATAAGTGGGCTAGGATATATGCTCCAGTTCTTAGGGGGTGGTGTAGGACATCAAACCTTGCAAAAAGTATTATTCAGCCCTAGTGTCGTCATGTGAATTGCCAATTTTTTGACTTCCTTGAGGAAGTGCATTTGATGTTTGGCAGGTGAAATTTGAAAAATAAAAAAGAGGCAACATATATATTTACCTTGTTGATGGGTAAATTTCATTATATAGTGGTCAAGAATGAGCTCAAAAGTACGAGGATGACGGTACATTTCGTGCTTGTGTATAACATTTGACATATGTTATATTCAACTAGTATTATTATAATATTTTATTTGCTTCTGGTTAGGTGGTGTCATCCGCTGTCCACGTCCACAATGTTTGTGATGAAGGGAGAAGGTTTTTAGTCTGTCTCGGAAACAAGAGTTATAGTTGTGGACTGTTTTCGATTGATGAAATACCATGTGAGCATGCTTGGGCTGTGTTGAAATTTAAGCATCTAAAATCAGATGGCTATTGCTCAGGTTTGTATAAATCAAAAATGATGTTGAAGACATATGAAGTCCCAATATGTCCGTTTCAGATATAAGTGATTGGGTTATACCAGAGCATATACTAGATGATATGATTTTACCTCCAATGTTCAAAAGGCCTCCAGGGAGACCAAACAAGAAAAGTAGAGACAAGATATTCTCTGAATTACGCTCAGCCAAAGGAAAAAATACGTGCAGTACATGTGGGATGCCTGGACATAACCGGCACTTATGTAGAAGTAGGCCATGGACTCCATAAAGTTATAATGTCTGTCTCAACATTGTTTCAATTACAGCCGATTGTGACTTTTGATTTGTTTTCTGGATAAAAGTTTTTAGTTGTTTCGTTGAAATAAAATCAGAACCTTTCACTTGTTTTGTTTTCCTAATTCTAACATTGATTAATTTTATAAGTTAATGTATTTGATAGTTTACTTTGTTATAAGTTAAACGTGTATATGTATATATATAGATAAGTGTTATAAACGTGTATATGTATATATATAGATAAGTGCACAAAGTGTATTGTATATATAGATAATCTAGTTGTGCGTATAAATTGGTGTTGTGTATAAAGTATAATTAGATATACTTTATAGTGGATATGTATAGTTATTTGTGATTACTAAGGAAGATAATAACTTTAAGTATATCTGGAATATTAGTTGTAAATGCATACACTATATTTTGTGAGTTTTATTAGAAGTGCCTCTGCATACTAACTTCAATGGAGATGGAATTTCGTGTATTCAATGTATATACATGTATATCATATATTAATACAATTTTGTATTATATATATGTATAATCAAGTCTTAATACCTAAGATGTTGTTTATTTATACATATGTAGTTGTGTGTTCGTTCTTATAATGTAAATTATCAAAGAAAAAACATATTTGTAATGATAAACTTATAAATATACAATTATGTATTTATTTCTTATGCTTTTGTGTAGATATACAACATTTAATACCAGAAGTCCAGAAAGATTACATGGAAATATTTTCATTGTAGATATACAAATTAAGTTAGTTATACAATTGTATTTCAATATATACATAAGCGTCACCCTGTAACTTTCTAATCTGTCGAAGAAATATACAATGAGCTGGACAGTTTTTAATGAAGGAAAAAAACATAAAGAAAAATGATAGTTTGTCTTGTTCAAAAATTAATAAGTATGGGCATGTAATAAAAAAAGTTATTCCTGTTTTCACCAAAAAAAAAAATAGATCAAACATAATAGGCCTTTCTGGATGGCTAGATCAAGATGGCATCAGCAGCATCATTATCAGTGGGGGTCTTGGGGGGCTTCATTATCGCTGACTATACCTTGTTCATTCTTGCGCTTCCATAGTCCCACAAAAGAGTTGCATACCGGGAGCACATCAATCGCAATCTATGAAAGTTTCAGGGATTCCATGACCTTCATTTAGGTATACAGCGAACACATTCACAAGGCCCCACAATCCCTATATACAGTAAAACAACCTCAAAATGTATAAATATATTCCTATGCAGTAAGAAGTCACATATAGATGGCGTAAAATAATTACTTACAAATGTTTATGGTGCTGCTGGGGTATGTTGTTGACATGCATTATTTCAAAAGATTCATCCTCTGGGATGATTTGGTATTTTGGTTGCAGTCTGATATCACTCGCACTGAATTTGTAAAACTCTGACATCGCAAGGTACATAGGTAAAGTTCTACGTACTTCTTGACTTCCTTCTCTATGTATACATTATGTATCGATGATCTCATAGAATCGTATATGAAGATTCCTCTGTTATTGAATGATACAACCAATAAAATCCAGTGGAATTTCTCTTTCATGCAAACAAGGATAAATACATAGTCAACAGTGTGCCATGGTACTACAGCTAATAACCTAGACCTATTGATATATGACATTACTATTTTTTCTGAACTAGAGTTGCATTTGTTGATGTCAAGATTAGAGTACACTTCCCATATATGATGTATAAGGGTGCTAAAGAGGCAATCAACTGTGGCATACGAATAAGCAGATGTTTGGGAATACTTGAATTTTTTCCTCAAATAATACATGATTACATCTATGTACTAAACAAAAATAAAATGTAAAATTCAGTATGTATAATGATATAATTGACTGATGTCACGACCTAATCTATGGACCGTGACTGGTACCGGACAGGGGCACCCAGACAACATTTCCAAAATAGACTCAAATAAAGACTTCTTATGATTTACAAAAATGTTGGCAGAGTTTCCTCTGTTTTATTGACTAGCCACCTGAAAAAGAAAAGCCCAGCAAACTAACAGACAGATCATGGATAAAGATATACATACAAGTGGGACGACAAGGTCACCGCTGCGGTCCTGCCCCTAATAACATAGCATGAATTACAGAGTGTTCAAACAGGTGGCTAGGTTTTACATATCAAACATATATACATGGTAACCAAACTGACTCATAGAACCCATACTCACAATATGTCCACGGACCTCTAAAACAGATATACAGAATAAGACGATGGGACAGGGCACCCATCATACCCAAAATGAATGAAGTTTGACGGAACAAAATATTAGCAAAGTATACCCAAAAGTGGCTCCGAAGTAGGGGAGCTCGTCAAACAACAGTGAAGGCCCTAAGCTGGAGGTCCTCTAGCCTATATGTCAGAACCTGCGGGCATGAAACACAGCCCCCGAAGAAACGGGGGTCAGAACAAAAGATGTACCGAATATGTAGAGCAGAAATTACATATGATCATCAGAATAACAAACTGAACAGAGACAGAAAAAGTACATATATATATCAGGATAGCAGACTGATCGTAGTCAAAAGTTTTTTTTTGCACATGTGTCAAATCATAGATTCAGCTTATTTCAAAGGGTCAAAGAAATACTTGTAAATACCAACGGACCGGAATGATGGCGACCTCCAAACACGCGCCATACCACAGCATCACACCAGAAGTTTCAA
>DF361994.1:3184-22048 GCA_000787875.1 Solanum virginianum
ACATATATTGGATTGCGCTAACACGAGCTCTTATAACTAGTATGGATATAAATGAAAGAGGGATTTTCACATATAACTACTCAAAAATATCTTAATTATGCTCTATAACCACAGTTTGGGTAATTACATTCCGCAACTATAATTATAACAATGTTTGTATAATGTGCGCAAAATTTGTATACATTTGTATAATTCGCTATACAATTCACGATCTTTGTATAGCGTTCATATATTTTGCTATACACTTCGTGCACAGTATTTGTATAATTCGTTATATAATTCATAGTGTTTGTATATTTCGCTATAAAATTTGATTCGCACACAACTTTTGTATAATTTCGCACAACGTTTGTATAAATCGTTCGAATTATACAAAAATAATACTACAATTACAACTAAATATATATCATAAATTATAATTAATTCAAATTATAGCTATATTAGCTATTGAATTAGTATATATTTATCCACATAATTTTTTCTAAATGAAATGGTGGCAACCAAATATGGTGTCGGGCGAAATTTTTAGATTTTCTCTTGGTTGTTATAAGATCGAAGCCCAAAATGTAAACCCAAGGCCCAAAAGCCCTTAACAACGCCAATCTCTGAGGCATATATAAACAAACGAAAACATAGTTAGGGTTTCAACCATCGTCAGTCGTAACAGCAAGAAAATTGCAGAGATATGGTGAAGTTTCTGAAGCCAAACAAAGCCGTAGTGGTTCTCCAAGGGAAGTATGCCGGGAGGAAAGCGGTGATTGTTCGAGCATTTGACGATGGGACACGTGACAGGCCATACGGTCATTGTTTGGTCGCCGGCGTAGCCAAGTACCCGAAGAAAGTGATCCGTAAGGACTCAGCGAAAAAGCAGGCGAAGAAATCACGCGTCAAGCCTTTCATCAAGCTTGTCAATTACACCCACATCATGCCTACACGGTACACTCTGGATGTTGATTTGAAGGAAACTGTTACTCTGGATTGCCTTCAATCCCGTGACAAGAAGGTCACTGCTGCTAAGGAAGTCAAAGCTAAGTTTGAAGAGCGATTCAAAACTGGGAAAAATCGCTGGTTCTTCACCAAACTTAGATTTTGAGTGCTTTGTGCTTTATTTGGTAATTTTCTATCCTGAACATTGAGCATTTTGCTCTGTTTTATTTCGCGCTGTCCAAACAACCTTTAATTTGAAATGATAGATCTGGTTTTTATCTTTAATTATTATTCACATTTGTTCTTTTATATATATATATATATATATATATATATATATATATATATGCTACTTACAAGTGATTAATATCACCATGGGTATGTCAGTTTATATTTGTCTAGTTTAACAGGTTGACAATTCCCAGATTAGTTGTATAATCTTTGATAAGCGCTACTAGTTTGTTACCAGTATATCTGTGTGGTGCTTACAATTATAGAATTTTTTTATAAAGAGTTGCCTGTTGTAGGTTTTTATTACCAGTATATAGGTGTATGTTGTGGTATCACATTGGGTATGATGTACTTGTAGTGAAAACACATAAACTATCACTGTAGAGAATTTGCATTCATATTGCTTTCTGAGGCGTTGCGTGCATTGACTTTTTAATATTCGATGGACGTGTCAAGGAAAGCATAGAATGATGTCAATCCAAAGTCCTTTATAGTGATCCAAGCAAACTGGTTTCTTATCTGGTTTGATTGGTAGTTGGATTGCAACATGTTAAATTATCAGAATTCCATAATGGGTCTTATGGAATTTTCCTTGGAAGTGACCTCAGTGTTTTTGTTCTTAATGTTGCTTCATATGGTGAACTCTCTCTTAAGATTGAAGTGGGGGATGTTCAAGTTTCCGAAGCATAAATGAACAGTCAGTATTAAACAGCATGGTGTATTTCAATTGCATCTTGCTACCTGTCTCCTGCTACATTTCTATTTGTCGCTCTATATCAGAAGTCTTTTCTTTTTTCAAATATTGAATGAATGCAATTTAGTTATTTCCATGCGTACTTTTAAATTATAGCAAGTGTTGTTTACTGTACAGACAGTTATCAAGTTGAGATAGGTCGAGGGGTGGGCTCATTGTTTGGTACAATATTAGTTTTTCTAGTAAGTACACTAGTTATTAGGGGTTTTCGAGACGAGGGTTCTCAGGAAATAGCCTCTCTACTTCTGTGAGGTAGTTAGTCTGTACGTTTTACCCTCCCCAGATCCTACTTGTACGATTCCACTGGGTATGTTGGTGTTTATACTAGTTATTAGCGCCATGTAGTCAAATTTGGTAGAAGTAAATGTATGATAGGAATGATAATAATTTATACTAGGACCAGTGATTCTGTCTTTCTGTTTATGGAGCTCCCTAACTTGATTAAGGAGTGTTTGTATGTGCTTTTAACTTGTAAGGGATGTCTAGGTGTGAACTCCTTTCATGTTGATCCCTCGAAATCTTATAACATCATGGATGAAACCCAGCATTTATGCACGGTATAAAGTTAAAGTGCTTTCTTTTTATTTTATCTTATTTTTGGTGTACCTGCATCCTCTTGTGAAATGCCGCCTTCATCGAATGAGTAGTTTTCCTTGCTTATATGTTATAAGAATAGTTACCAAACCAGTTTTATTTCAAAGTTGCAAAATTTTTCCACTTTTTCTAGTCGGATAGCAAGCTCGGGTTCCATGAATGCAAATTGCTCAAAGGTTTTGGAATGTATTATTATATGAATGTTTAAAAAGGAAAAAATGAAGGGGGTTCTATCATCTGTGGCAGCTGTGGAAGAATGTTACCATATGGCTTTAGAATGGATTTGGATTCATAAAATTTGATGCAAGTATGTTTGGGTTATTTGTTTGATGAAAAAACTAGTTGAGCCATGCTAAAGTAAAAGTTTTTACTTCATTCGTTGAGATCTTTTGGACTCGGTAATCTTAGAATTTCATCAGATGGATGAAATTTAGTCTTCACGCACTTTATAACCCGTTGATCCAAGCAAATTTGGGTTGAGTTGGGTCTTGACTCATCTATTATAATTCACTCAAATTTGTCCAATTGCCATCCTCTTGTTTTGCTGATTTCCCAATATTTTAATATCCATGTCTATAGCGAATTCGCTCAATCAAGTTATGGAATACAATCAATATCTAGTGGGGTTATGACAGTCTGACTCTCGTATTATTGTTTGTCGATTATCAAAATTAATTTTAGCTCTTGGGCAACGGGTTGGTATTAGTAATGGAAAAATTAATTAGATATATTATAGTCTATGGAGTTCCCAAACAAATCATCGAGAATCCCAAGAAATGTACCAGAGCAAGCCTTACTTCTTTGGGTAAAATAACAGTGACAAAGCAACGTGGGGGCATTGAAGCTGACATTATAGCTACTGTATAAAATTTGTTTGCAAAATGGAGTATAGGAACAGACGTAAATAGTACCGAGTATTTCTTTACAAAATTACTCCTCGTTTGGGTCCGTCACATAACCAGTCTAGGGTGGAGTTAATTAGCGTAAAAATGATTTACATTTATTCTTCGTTTTTGAATTAAAATGAACCGATTCAACGACAACTTTTGTGTCCTGGATTTCCTAAATTAACGTTAAATTTACTCTTAAATTAACCACAGAAAAGTCAATTTACATTACCTAATAATGAACAGACAGAATATTAAATTCCAAGGGAACCCAGTTTTTTCGCTAGGAAAAAATGTGAATATATTTATATGATGATAATGATAATGTAGTATTATATTGATAATAGGAGTATAGTATTTTATGCTTGAGGAAAGATTCAAACACAAAAATACAAAAACCTCACTTCAATGTGTATTACAAGGATGGATAATTCCAAAAAGTCATCTACCTTTTTTTCACAAATCCTCCCCTTGTACTATCCTCACCACCCATTTTTTCTTTTCTTCTGGCAATTCTTTGCCATGTTCATAATCTGATAATGAATGATCATGCAACAATTCTCTTTTGTTTCTGCAACTCCCATTAATCACACCTCTTCTTCCATGTCGTCTAAACGCTCTATTGTTGAGTTTACTCCTGCCTCTGATGAAGATCCACTTCTTACTAAACGACCCCGCAACGAAAGGGAAGAGGAAGAAGAAGAAGAGGCCGTAGTCCTTGTGGACGCCGATTCCATCGGCCTGCGCCTCCTCGGCTTGCTCCTCCAATGCGCCGAGTGTGTCGCCATGGAGAATCTCGACGAAGCCGCTCATTTATTACCAGAAATCGCCGAACTTTCTTCGCCGTTCGGCTCGTCGGCGGAGCGAGTCGCTGCTTACTTCGCTGAAGCGCTATCAGCCAGAATCATCAGCTCTCATCTCCGATTTTACTCTCCCTTTCACCTCAAAGCCCTAACTCTCACCCATTCCCAAAAACTCTTCACCGCTCTGCAATCGTACAACACAATTAGTCCGCTCATCAAATTCTCCCACTACACTGCAAATCAAGCCATCTACCAAGCGTTAGAAGATGAAGATCACGTCCACATCATCGATCTCGACATCATGCAAGGTCTTCAATGGCCAGGATTGTTCCAAATCCTCTCCTCCCGATCGAGAAAACTCTGTTCCATCAAAATCACGGGCGTCGGATCCTCGATGGAGTTACTCGAATCCACCGGCCGGAGACTCACGGAATTCGCCAACTCATTCGGCCTGCCGTTCGAGTTTCAACCACTTGAAGGCAAAATCGGACACATCACAGAAGTGGACCAACTGGGGGTGAAAATTGGGGAAACTAGAGTGGTCAATTGGATGCACCATTGCCTTTACGATATCACAGGGAGCGATATGGGGACATTAAGATTGCTAAGTTTGTTAAGGCCGAAATTGATCACAATGGTGGAACAAGATCTGAGTCAGGGAGGGAAGTTTTTAGGGCGGTTCGTGGAGGCCCTGCATTATTACTCAGCATTGTTTGATGCCTTAGGGGATGGATTGAGTGAGGAGAGCGCAGAGAGGCATACGGTGGAGCAGCAATTGTTCGGTAGCGAAATTAGGAATATTGTTGCGGTAGGTGGGCCCAAGAGGACTGGGGAAGTGCCGGTAGATAGATGGGGCGATGAGCTGAAACGAATCGGGTTTTTTCCCGTTTCGTTGTCGGGCACAGCTGCAGCTCAGGCAAGTTTGTTGCTGGGGATGTTTCCAAGAGGGTATACTTTAGTGGAGGAAAATGGGTGTTTGAAATTGGGATGGAAGGATTTATGTTTATTGACTGCATCTGCATGGCAACCCTACCATTAATAATGGATTGGACATACTACTAAGTGAAGTAGCTATGTTCCTAAATACGTATTTTGTCTGAAAATTATTCTTTTAAAAAAATAAATACCAATTGTAATGGACTTTGTCCTTTTCTCTTTCTCCTCTCCCTTGTTACATGTTCTCTTTCGTATTACTCTATTTTTTATTCATTTCTATAAAAGCATTAATTAGAGGAGTCATTAAAATTAGGGTATTAGTGCATATGTCATTCCTGAATGCTCGTATGAGACAAGAGAAGAAGAAAGGAAAAGCGGGGTAGAGGAGCACACTCCTCTATAACAATAGAAACTAGCTCATTTGGAACAATTGAGTCAGATCATCAAGAATAGTTAGGGACAAAGCAAATTACGAGAAAGCAGAAGCTAAGACGAGTCCATATGGGGCCATTTTGATAAGAAGAAAATAGGGTTTCTAGATAAAGAGAGTATAATCGTAATGGTTTCATCCACATAATACATGTATGAAATGTGAGAGGCTAAGCTCCTTTGCAATAAAATAAATACAGAAAAATAAAAATGGGTGGCACAAAATATGTTGTTTAGGTAGGAGTACACTACAAACTTAGCACCATCAAATGGAAAAAGATTATCAGGAATGAGTAGACAATAGTAGAAGAAGCTAATAGGTTTTAGCCCGACTGATCTACAAAAGCAGGCAAAAAGAAAAGTGTAGACATTTATCCTACATGACAGAGATTTTTTTGCAACAAAGCTATTTAGGGGATGACAGCACAGCCTACTTAACGGAGGGTATAGGTTTTCAACACTGTGAAGGTTAATGAGGTACTTTGAGGGAAAAAAGGATTAAGGCAAGATCCAATGTCTCCTCTACTCTTACAACAAGTATCATCCAATGTGTTAAGAGTACTAAACTCACAAGATTGATGGAGGTGTTAAACCACTTTAGTTATGCTACTGGTTTGGTGGCTAATTGATAAGTCTTAAGTACCAGTAACTGGACTCTACTTTCTCAATCTCTATAGACTCATTCTGCGACCCATGACCGCTTGTCCTCTCTATAAGCAGAATTTAACTCTTGTGATACTATAAGCAGTATTGCATAACTTCTACAGTGACAACTCAATTTGTTAACTTTGGATGCCACATTGTACCGTAAAAGTATCCATGAAAATCAACACAACACATATTATATATGCTAAGCTAAATGCCAATTTTCAAATTGTGTTTTTGAGTGACAACTCAATTTATTAGCTTTATATTGACACGTTTTACCATTAAAGTA
Source organism: Solanum virginianum (assembly GCA_000787875.1). Lineage (NCBI taxonomy): Eukaryota > Viridiplantae > Streptophyta > Magnoliopsida > Solanales > Solanaceae > Solanum > Solanum virginianum. The sequence goes on from DF361994.1 coordinate 9,683, forward strand.
CCCACAAAAATCTACATAACACACCTAGTATATGTGTTTTACGATAGAATGTTTTTAACATTATAAAGGTGACAATGGCATTCAATGCGCTAAAATTTTCACAATGTTTAGGAATGTTACCTTCAATAGTTGGTAAGAAATTTTTCACTTAGTATCTTACGTTCAACAGGTGAGCAAAAATGATTATCTTAAAAATATTTATATATAATTTACGCAAACACTATGGAGGGTGGAGATGGAGCGGAGGTAGGGGTGTTGGATGGTGTGAATGAGAGCTATACGGGTAAGGGTAAAGATGAAGTGTGTTGGAAAGGACACGATCAATGTAAATGTCATTAGTAGATACCAAACCCACAAGCCTTCATTTAGTCAAATAAAACCACTTCAACTTTCAAGCCTTCATTTAGTCAAATAAAATGACTTCATCAACAGAAAATTCTGGTACCCTGAAATCTTCAACAATCAACGCCGCCTTAATTAAATTCATGAGCAAAACTAAATACAACATTGAATATACTACATTAATCAATTAAGTTAAGGGAAATATGAAAACCAGTTCCCCAACAAACTTCCAGCCCAAACTATTCATTAAGATACCAACAATATGATCAAGTGCTTTTCAAAATCACAAAGGGGTAAAAAGAAAGAAGCCAAAAAAGAACCCCATTCTAAAAACAAGACAAAAACTCGAAAAACTTGAAACTAATATCTTTTACCAAGAATTATTCCCAGGATGACTGAAATTAGAGCAACCCCCAAAATAAATTTCAGGGGCAGGGCAGCAGATCCTTCCATGTGTTGAGCTTGTGATTCACTAGAGGATGGTTGAGTTGAAGAGACTTCCGACTTCTTCTTGCTCTTTTGCTTCGTTGGAGCAGACAGCATCTGTCCAATGTCCCTAGATTTTACCTCTACCTCATCCTTTCGATCACTACTACTGCCACCAATATCCTGCAATTGAATTAAAAGCGATTGAAAACCATTGATCTTTCGAGCTATTCACCATCATTATATAATTTGCATTTGAAGCAGGCATTCTTCTAAAAGACTAAAAATATAAGAGGATGAGATGTCCTTGTTCATCTATTTCTTATTACTGTCTTTCTTCTAGAGGTTAAGCATGTGGAAGTATTCTGATGGTAATAGTAGACTCGGCTAAAAAAAGGAGATTGAGAGAACAAATATGCAAGTGAAAGAAATAAACATGCAGATTCCATTCAATATAGCCAGCAAATAAGGTTCATGAAAGAAACTAACCGTCTGCTTCAATTTCTCCTCAAGTTCCTTGACTTGGTTTTGTAGAACTACTACTTCCTTGCTTTTGGATTGCAGCTCCTCTGATGAACTCTTCAAAGTTGCCTCCAGCTCTAATCCCTTATTGGACATAGCCTCTTTCTGTGTTTTTGACATTTCAAATATTAATTAGTAACCAAGCTTGAAAAGTAAATGCTTAATTTTCAAATCATCGTAGAATAGGAAAAACAGAAACATTTAAACTACTGGGATGGCAGAATAATAGTTGAAAAATGCTACTAGCACGCATCTGGCTAATAATTTAGGTTCTAGAATGTTAATTTGGTTGTATATTTGACCGTATAAAAATTACATTACCTCTTCTTTCAAATGCGCCTCAGCACGGCCTAACTGATCTTCAAGCTCCGTGATACGGCTTTGCAATTGAGACTTTTGATGAATCTCAGCCTGGAGAGCTTCTAATTGGCTTTTCAGAGAATCTTCACTTGACTTGATTTCTTTCAACTGTTCTTCAAGATGTGCTATGACATTTTGCTGCTCCTTCTTAGAGGTTTGATGTGTTTCATTGAGCAAGTTGTTTTCCTCCAAAATGGATGATAACTGTAAGCAGTGAATATTCTAGAATAGTGAGTTGTCAGATGTAGTTACATACACTTGCAACAATTGCCTAGTAGTATGAATGATATTTTCAAAGTGTAATCAGTCACTAACCTGAAGTTGTAGCTTCTGCCCTTCAGAAGTAAGCTGCTCTTTTAGGTTTTCTATAACCTTGTTTGAAGATTTAAGCTCTTCAACTGCTTCACTCTTCTCGGCTAATGCAGCTGACACTTTGGCCTCTAAATCATTGAGTTTAGAGTCATTTGAGGCCACTTCAACCTTTAGCTTTGAGTTCTCTTGGGTTAGTCCTTCTTTCTCCCTTTCAAGTTCTGTACACTTCCCTTTCAGCTCTTCAACAATGCTTTCAAGATGACTCAGGTTCTTAAGGCTTTGCTCTAGTTCCATTTTTTGAGTATTAGCCAGAGTAGCTGTTTCATGAGTCTGCTCTTCATATGATTTCACCAGAGCCTCAAGAGAGTGTAGCTTATCCATTAACTCTTTACCTTCAGACTCTTTCTGGGTGAACTTTTGAATGGTTTCATGCAGCTTTGTCTCTGTTTCAGATAAGCGGGCTTCAGTTGCCGATTGAAGTTCAGAGGCTCTGGAATGCTGGTCTGTCAGTTCTGTGATGGTGTTCATATGAGAAACTAGTTGTTGAACACTGTCCTCCTTTTCTGCATGAGCTGAGTTTAACAGTTCTTCAATATCACTCACCCTGTTCTTAAGAAGCATATTTGTCTCCATTAATTGTTGGTTTTCAGATAAAATGTCTGCAGCTTTATCTTCTGCCTCCAATATTTTCTTTTTCAGGTCCGCATTGTCAGTTTCAGATGAAGCCAGCTTCAACAAAACCTGATCCAGTTCTTCCTTAACAGCCGAAAAGCTTTCACCAGATTTACCAATCTGCTCCTCATAACTCTTTAGCTGATCTTCGAGAGCTGTCAGTTTCTCAGTCAATGTTTGTGCCTCTGAATCTCTGGTAACAAATTTGCCAGTTGCCTCTTCGAGTTTGAGCTCGGAATCCCTTTTCAAAGTATCATACAATGACTCAAACTCTATGCTTCGAGTTGTTGCTTGCTCCAAAACTCTTCCTTGTTGCTCTAGCTGCTCTTCTGCAGACTTGAGCTTCTCCATCACCTCGCTCTCTCTCAACCCAGTAGCAGTAAGATCATTCTCAATACCTTCAAGTCTCTGTTGTGTGGCATTCAATTCATTACGCAGCACCTCAAGCAAGTTTTCTGTTTCAGCTAGTTTTTCAATTGAATTTCGGTACACATCCTCCAAGTTTCTCTTCTCCTCTGTCAAACTGTCCAGGCATTGACTCAATTCCTTCTCCTTCTCCTTGGTCTCAGCCAGAGTAATCTCAAGGCTTGACGATTTTGTTTGGAATGTCTCAACTTCTGCTTCAAGCTCAGATGCCCTGTCATAGTGCTTCTTAGATTCTGCTTCTGCAGCCACACATTTCTTCTCTAATGTGCTTATTTGTTCTTCAAGCTCCTGAATCCTATATTTCTCTGTTTCAAGCAATAGCTCCAAGTCACTCGCCCTTTTTACAGCTTCCTCTACTTTTGAGTGTGATACCAGCATTAAGTCCTCTAATTCACGGCTGCGTTGATTAGTGGTGTTGGCCCGACCTTCATGCTCAGCACAATTGTCAGCAACACTTTTAAGCTCAGCTTCAAGTTCTAAATTACGAGCAGTTGAATTGACCAACTCAGAATCCAAATGAGCTATCTTCTCCTCATACTCCTGCAATCTGGTATCCAGCTGTTTCCTTTCTTCCACGGTCTTCTCAAGAGTCGCATTCAGTTCAGAAACTTTCCCAGAGAACTCTTCTAATTCCCTCTTTGAATCACTGGTTTTCAGTTCCGCCAAATTTATTTGCTGTTCTAGCTCCACATTCCTTTCTTCAGCTGCAGCACAGCGATTCTCCATTTCTCTAAGTTGCGATTTTGCTTCTTCTATAGCAGCATTAGAGATTTGTAGCATATCCTCAAGCTCCACATTTTTCTGTTTGACAGTAGTTATGGCATTTCCAGATTCATGGTGAAGCTCTTCCAATGATTTCAGCTTTTGTTCCAGCTCTGCACTGTTTGCTACAGCTTGAGAAAGAAGAGAATCTGCATTGCAGAATTTCTCATCCGAAAGCTGCAATTTCACCTCTAGATCACTACATAATTCCTTCATCTGGACCACATTATTATTTAGCTCAGCTACAGCAGCTTCAAGAACTCCTTTCTCTGCAGATAGTTTGGCTACCTCCTCCTGCGACACTGAGAGTTGCGTTTGCAGGCTTTTCAGTTCAGCTTCAATATGTTCCTTTAAACCTACTTCCTCCTGAAGCTTCAACTTTATGTCTTCCAACTCAGATACCTTAGCCCCAAGATCTTCTTTAGTGGAAGACAACAAAAGCTTAAGAGATGAAATATCCTCCTTTACCTGAGATTCCGAAGCTTTTCTCATGTCAAGCTCTTGGCTTAGTTCATCTATAAGAGCTTCTTTTGATGCAAGTTTATTCTCAATATCTTGCACTTGTGATTTTGAGATCTCCAACTCTCCTTGAACTTTAGAAAGCTCTGAAGCTGTAGTCATGAGTGCTTCTTCAACCTTCTGATTTTCAGCAATCTTCTCATTTAGGCTCTTGAGTTCTTCTTGTAAAGAAGCCAGCTGGTCTTCAACTTCTTTTGCACTCTGTTTTGACAATTCAAGCAATCTCTCAAGATCCAAGGCCCTCTTAATCTCTGATTCTGCAAGTGAGCCACTTTGTTTGTGCAACTCCTCAAACTTTTGAGCCTCACCTGCAGAAGCCAGCAGCTGTTGCTCAAGCTCTTCCATCTTCCTTCTTGAGCTTTCAAACTCAAGGCCAAGTCTGTCAAATGCTTCCTTAACATTAACATGCTCCTTGTTATTCAATTCTTGAGCTTCCAATGCCTCTTGCAAAGCATTAAGCTCAGTGCTGTATCTATTTTCTGCTTCTGTGATCTGCTCCTGTAATTTCTTGTGATCAAGTTCCAGGTCTTCAAATTTCTTTGCAGTTTCCTCCAGCTTCTCATTTGTAAGAGACAATTCATCCTTTAAGTTCACATTTTGAGATTCAGTGTCTTTTAATACTCCAGCAACTCTTTCCAATTCAAGCTCAAGTTCTTTAGCCTTTTCTTGTTCTTCAAGATATTCTCTGCTAGCAGCTGAAATATTCGAGCTGCGCTCCATTGCAGACTCTTTGCCCTCTGCAGGAGAAGCTTCAGCTGCAGCATGTAAACCATCCTTTGATTCCAAAGTTTCCTTCTCTACTTTTATAAACTCTCCATCAAAACCAGACTCGTCGTGCTCCTTCTGGCCTTCTATCCCGCCATTGGACACCTGTAATAGATTTACCCAAACAGAAGATGAGAAAGAAGAAAGATGAATTTCTTAACCAGTATATTCAATCATATTTATTTGAGCTTTAAACAGAGTAAATTACAGAAATGACTTACTCAATATTAAGCAAATAGCTCGCCATAGTTGATGTATTAAATATGCAGTGAGTAGAAAAAACATAAGATTGTCATAGACTATTTATCGCATCATATTTGACAACAGTGCAGTAAATACATGTTTTTTTTCCAGTGCCACACTACCTTTACGTCTAAAACTTTGAATCAATAATCACTTTACACCAGCACCAGTGATCAAGTTGTAGTCAAAAGGAAAACTGGTAAAGCACACCTCCAGTAACATGAGCCCAAGTCTTGCGCTTGCATGTACACGCAAAGGGGAACTTGGTTTTTTAAGTACAAAAAATCTTAGGGGTGAGATATTTGCACATAAATGCAACCTCAATCTTGAAAGGCACCTAACTTATGCAATACTAATCTTCAGATGAACTGATAAATAATCATCCTAACTTTGAGCAGCATTTTTCTTACATAAGTACCAAATGCTATCTGTTGAAAGTAGTGACTCAAAAGATAGAGATTAATTGTATCTCAAAATACAACTTAAAAGTAGGATTAAGTTGAATAAATCTGCTGCAGTGTTGTGCAGTGATTAGGTTTCTATTTTTTAGGCTTTAGTCATTAGAGATAATCATAGTTCCTATTTTTTAGGCCTTGGAGATAATCATAGCTTATATTACTCCTTATCTTTAGCTTTTCCAGTTATTTTCTTTTTGTATTTATATGACAGTCTATTCTGATAATGAAATATACTCAACATCTGCTTTTCCTTCTTCATATTTGTTTTATTCTCCCCAACAAAATCCAACAAGGCCCAAGGTCCAATTTCTTAGCATGCTAACAGAGCCACATTGTAGTCCACTCTCAGTGTCCAGCCGCCAGTGTGTGTGTGTGTGTGTTGTGTCCTAAATTGGTAGGAAAATGAGCTATTGTCTCTATAAATGGTCTTGGATAATCCTCACCACATTATTAGTTTTTGACGTTGAGTTCGACCCGAAGTCAATTTTAACAGTTCCACAAAGAAGTCCCAGTCAAAATAGGCAAATGGAGTTACAGCAGAAGCAACAGTACCAGCAGTCAGCACATTGTTATGTAGTACTACCATCAGCTTGATATACTTTTTTTTTTGAACATGGTAACTTTGTATTATATCACAAAACAGTACATGGGTTGACTGAAACCATATATACAAGAGCTTTTCTGAAACCACCTCCCTATGTCTAAATTGAATCTAGCACATCAATAATAAAGATAGTGTCATTAGAGTATAACTGATTACACCAGAAAACTAAAAGTAATATGTAGTTTAGCTTCACTTTCTGCACATTGTTCTCTATGCTCTCAAAACATCTTGAATTCCTTTCTTTCCAGATAGCCCCAGGGATAATCCTCCATCTACCCCTATCCTTCGCGTGTACCCCTGCTTCCTCCCAGCATAGTAAAGTCTCAACCACCTTCCTAGGCATAGTCCATGAGATGCCTTTGAGACTTAAGAATATTCTCCACAGATGTTGAGTGTACCTGCAATGTAGGAACAAATGGTTAACAGTTTCATATGCTTCACCACATAGGAAACACCTGGAACATAAGGTCATCCTTTCTTCATCAGATTGTCTTGTGTAAGAACTGCTTCCTTAGCCATTAACCACACAAAACATGAGACTTTGTGAGGGATTCTGCTTTTCCATATTTGCTTCCAAGTCCATCTGGAACAATGTTGGGCTGTTTGATCCATCAACTTATAAGCTTTGTTGACTTTGAACACTCCTTCGTTATCTCCAATCCACCATAGTCTGTCCTCTCCTGTTTGTAATCCAGTGAAGGTGTTCACAGTGTATATAAATTCAGCAACTCTCTCAATTTCCCAATCATTTAGCTGCCTTTGTAAAATAAAATTCCGTCCTTGTGGTGACCCCAAATCTGATATAGTGCTTTGTTGAAACATACTTAGGTTGTAGATGTCTGGGAAGAGATCTTCTATGTTCCCTTTCTCATGCCAAAGGTCCTTCTAGAATCTAGTCTTGTTCCCATCCATTACTTTCGCCTTTGAATTCCTTTTAACTTCATTCCACAAATTTCTGATGGACTTCCAGAGGCTGACCACATAAGGAGTAGTTACCTCTTTGGTTGTCCAGTTGTCCGCTGCTTCATACTTAGTTCCAATCACTTTCCTCCTAAGCATCTGGCTGTTGTTTGCATACTTCCATAGCCACTTCATACAAAGAGCCTTGCTTTGCAGTTTCAGATTCTTTATTCCCAGTCCTCCATTTTTCTTGCTTGTCATGACTTTCTTCCATTTCACCAGATGGAAGTTCTTCTTATCTTTGTTGCCCTGCCACAAATCACACCATTCCATATGTCTGTGGACTTGGATTTGGCTCCCAAAGGCATTCCCAAGTATGTAGTAGGTAGGGCACCTACTTCACCACCCAGCACTGATGCTAAACCACTCATGTTATTTACTTCATTGATGGGATACATCACACTCTTCCCCCAATTGATGTGCAAACCAGAAATACCTTCAAATAAAACTAGGATCACCTCTTAGGTACTTCAGTTGTTTCTCCTCAGCATCACAAAAGATCAGGGTATCATCTGCATATTGCAAGTGAGTCACTTATGCCATCACCAAAAAGTTATGCAGGTAATGAATCTTTGTACATGACAGAAGATAATCAACACAACATTTATTACTGCACAACTTTCTTATTATGTTGAATTACACTCGCTAAAGCCCAATCTGCTCCCGCTTGAGCGGCAGGGAGAAATCCTGATCTTCCAATTGCGTCAATACAATAAGATAGATGCCTAAATCTCTCCATGGCTACCAGGTTTACCATATCCTGTTGTTACTTTCAAGGTTCCACCAAGGTTTACACAACCTACATCACAAAATCTTATGAATGTAAACAACTTGAAAGCTGGAAATAGCAAACAAACATGGAAACAGACAAGTTTAAAAGAACTTGGACATCAACAATCAATCATCATGCACCAAGCCAGCAACCCACATAGGTGTAATATTTAAAAACTTTAGTGAATCTACATATACATTAATAAGTACACAAGTTACATAGCGAAATAGATGGTAAAACTAGGATAATTCCGAATTGGCTCAGACCTATTTGAAAGCACCTACTTTCTTAATTTTAGCTAAGCCCCAAAAGTAAATGTATAAAGGAACCATAACAAACTCAATAGTACCTTGATTGATCTTAAACCAGTTTTATTGTGATAGGTCATATTTGAATAGCGTGATGTGCGCTTTTTTGACTGTTCTCGATAAACATTTTCTCTAAGTATCATCATCATATAAGATCCCTGCTTTCAGTATGCATTTGAACATCGATTAATTACCAAGTGACAAGAACTCGAATACTTGTTTTCCTATGGGATTTGACTGGAAATGATTAAACTAATTAAAGCATAAATTAGGAAGAGAACATTATGCTTATCATCTTTAGTTTTATTTCTTAATACATCTGATCTTTAGAAACTTCTTGTCAGCTCAGAAGTATGAGACACCTTGAAATCACCCCAAAATACAAATCTCGATAGACATTATAAGATCGAACAAGTCAAAAAGGAAAGGCACTATTTCTCACTCTTCAAATTGCTAAAAAGATGGTGATAAATGAAGAAAAACAACAACAACAACATAACCACTGGAATCCCACAAGTGGGGTTAGGGAGGGTAGAATGTACGCAGACCTTACCACTACCTCATAGAAGTAGAGAGGTTGTTTCCTGGAAACCCTCGTCTCAAAAACCCATAAGCAGAATAAACTAGTTATGACAAAAAGAAAAGGAAAGGGAATGGAAAGGGCGATTAATAATGAAAAGCACATAACAATATATAAATACGATAAAATTAACATACATACGACAGATAATGACAACACATGATATGAAACACGATCACTCCTGCTACCCTACTATACACCAAGGCCGGACATCCACCTAACCCTATCAACCAATTAGCCTGCTACTCTAATTCGCGACCTTCACTCCTTTCTATCTAAGGTCATGTCCTCTGTGAGATCAAGTTTTGCCATATCCTGTCTAATCATCTCCCCCTAATACTTCTTCAGTCTACCTCTACCCCTCCGTGTAGTTCCCAAAACCAACCTCTTGCACCTCCTCACAGGAGCATCAGTACTCCTTCTCTGCACATGTCCAAACCATCGCAGTCTCGTTTCCCTCATCTTATCAGCTACAAAGGTCACATCTAGCTTCTCCTGAATGGTCTCATTCCCGATCTTGTCACTCCTGGTGTGGCTACACATCCATCTCAACATCCTCATCTCTGCGACATGCATCTTCTGAACATGTGCATTTTTTATTAGCCAACACTCCACCCTATACAGCAAAGATAGTTTAACCACCATTTTGTAAAATTTACCTTTGAGTTTAGGTGGTATCTTCTTGTCACACAATACTCTCGAGGCAAGCCTCCATTCAGTCCATGTCACCCTTATACGATGTGTGACATCATTGTCAATATTGCCACTACTCTAGATGATGGACTACAGATACTTAAAGTTTTCCCTTTTAGGGATAGGTTGAGTGGCAAGACTCACATCAATGTTTGCTTCATCCCTTGCAACACTGAATTTGCACTCCAACTATTCTGTTTTGATCCTGCTCAGTTTGAATCCTTTGGACTCCAAGGCATGTCTCCAAGCCTCCAAACTATCATTAACTTTAGTCCGAGTCTCATTAATCAGTACTATGTCATCTGCAAATAACATACACCATGGAACCTCCTCCTAGATAGATTGCGTCAACTCACCCATTACCAAGGCAAACAAGAAAGGGCTCAAGACAGATTCTTGATGGGGTCCCATCTCAACAGAAAAATACTCTCTGTCTCCTCCCACCATTCTTACCCGAGTCTTGGCTCTGTTCTCATCTCCACCACTCTCTCCTAGACCTTCATAGTGTGACTTAGCAACTTGAAGAAAAGAAAGTATAACCTATCTTCTTAAATGTGGTTTTCCCTCTAACAAACTAGAACACTGAATGTGACAACCCAAAAGAGAAAAGAAAACCATCTTAGGAAAAGAATCTCCTTTGTCTAGAAAACATAATCCTTGCAGTGTCAACTTGATGTGCTCATCTTTTCGCATATGGTTACCATATTTGTCGAATGAATGTGTCCAAAAAAAAAAAATACCACCAGAAAAAATTGCAAGCAAAAAAAATAGAGCTACCAAGACCAAATGGAGCTACATGCACTAATAAACCAGAAAACAGGAATAAACAAGTGAGACATGAGAGAATTTTTTTCCCTTCAGCAGTTGTTAAGTCTGCAATTTTTGCTTTCAGCAGAAACTATCATATGCTCTTCCTCATGTCGTACACAGTCATCGACTGATTCTTGTGATGCAACATTTCCATTATTTCCATCAAAATTGATGTATCAAAATTGATGTATAATTAAGAAAAGAGTGTAGCATGCTGACATAAAATATTACAAGTGGTCAATAGTACAGCTTTGCTTAGAGAATTATACTCGACAAACTCTGTCAAGAAAATAGGCAAGTAATAAGCAAGATAATAATGATGGCCACACTGATTCCACCAAGCAGAAGACTAAGTTCAAATCTGAACTGATCAACCTTATTCTTTTAAAATCCTTGACCATTTTCAGGTCCCTCTAATTTCAGTTAATATCAATCCTGTAGTAATTTTTTTTTTTGAGCAACATTTGTATTAACATTCAGCACTTAGGTAGTGCTAAACCCCTTTACAGTAGGTCAAAATATATCAATGAAATAAGAACTCCTAATCCTAGCAAGATTCCAGCACATCTACGATATTTTGTGCATCTATAGGATAGCTCTTTGTACACCAAAAACACAAAAGCAAAATACAATCTGTTTTAATTTTCTGTACTGTTCTGCTCTTGTCTTCAAAACACCTAATATTTCTTTCCTTCCAGATGGTCCACCATATGCAAGCTGGGATGGTTCTCCAGTAGCTCCTATTTTTAGCTCCCTTCCCAGCTTCTTCCTAACTAGATAGAGTGTCAACAATCTTACTAGGCATTGTCCATTGTATGCCTCTGAGATTGATGAAAATCTTCCATAGCTAGTCAGTGATTCTGCAATCCAAAAACAAATGTCCCACTGTCTCAGCTGCCTCACCACATTAGCAACAGAGTGTGACTATGATTTTGTTCCTCTTTCGTAGGTTCTCATGTGTCAAAACCGCTTCTTTTGCTAACAACCAGGATAAACGTGCCACTTTCAAGGTGCTTTAGTTCTCCAGATTTGCTTTCATGGACAAATGGAGTGTTGTGTCACTGTCGAGTTCAAAAAGTTATACTCTGAACTAACTTTGTAAGCCCCTTTATTGTCCCCATTCCACCTTAGTGTGTCCATTCCATTCTTTAGACCTTGAAAAGAGTTAAGAACTTTGAGAAATTCAATTAGTCTAGGGATCGCCAAATCATTTAATCTTCTTCTGAAAATCAACTCCCAACCTTGGGATGCCCACATGTCAGCTACTGTTTTGTCCTGATGGATAGCTAAACCAAACAGATCAGGGAACTTCTCAGCAAGACTCAAATTACCTAACCACCAATCTTTCTAGAAGATGGTTTTCTTACCATCACATACAGTAATGGTAATGTGGTTACTTAAAATAGGCCACCAGTTTCTGATAGATCTCCAAACAGTGACACCACAAGCATTGTTTGCTTCTTAGGTCATCCACCCATCCAGTTCACCATACTTTGTTCTAATCACATTTTCCCAAAGAGAGTGTGTCTCGTGAGCATATCTCCACAACCACTTCATTTTCAAAGCTTTACTTTGGTTCTTCAGGTTTTTAATGCCAAGGCCCCCCTGTTTCTTGTTTGAGATGAGTTCTTTCCACTTGACTAGGTGATAACCTTTCCCATCCTTATTTCCCTGCCAAAAAAAGGTTCTCCGTATCCTATCTAGTCTCTGTATTACCCCTGCTGGGATGGGGAAAAGTGTAAGTATGTAGGTTGGTAGAGCATTTAAAACAGCCATTGATCAGAGTGAGACTCCCCCCCCCCACCCCCCACCCCACATGTATTAGGCTTTCC
>DF361994.1:22084-37884 GCA_000787875.1 Solanum virginianum
ACCCCACATGTATTAGGCTTTCCATCTTGATAATTTCCTTTCACATCTTTCCAGAACATTGTTCCAGATTTCCTTAGATCTTGATTTGGCCCCCAATGGCATCCCTAGATAGATAGAGAGCAGGGTTCCAACTTCTCCCAGAATTAAGGACAAGAGCTCAATGTTTTGGACATTGTAGATGGGATAAATGTGACTCTTCTCCCAGTTAATGTGCAGATATGAGATGCCTTCAAAGAGTACTAGAATTACTCTTAAGTATCTTAATTGTTCCTCATCTACACCACAGAAGATCAATGTGTCATCAGCATATTATAGGTGTATCACCTCTAGATTTCTCCATAGTTTTTAGCCACTTCAAAACCAGATAACCAGCCATTAACCTTTGTTGTCTTAATCATGTTATTGAGCCCCTCCATGGCTAGGCTGAACAAAAAATGGGACGAAGGGTCCGCTTGTCTTATTCCCCATTTCGCTGCAAAAGAAACACTCTGGTGATCCATTAATCACTATTGAGAACTTTACAGTTGAAATGCAAAATCCGATCCATTTAATCTGCTGGGTATGTTGTTATTATTGATCCATTTAATCCACTTCTCCCCGAAGCCTATTCTCCTGAAGGTGTTGATTAGAAACCCCCAATTCACATGATCATAAGCCTTTTCTATATCTAATTTGCATAGGATTCCAAGCATCTTCTGTGAAAGTCTTGAGTCTACTGCTTCATTAGCTATCAATACAGCATCAGCAATTTGTCTGCCTTGAATGAAAGCCATTTACTGGGAGTCTACCAATTTATCGATAACCCTTTTAATTCTCTCAAGCAACACTTTAGACAAAAGCTTATAGAAGCTGCCTAACAAGCTAATTGGTCTAAAGTCTTTTAACTCCTTTGCTCCTTTCTTTTAGGGAATCAGTGCAATGTATGTTGCATTGAAGCTCTTTTCAAATATCTCATGTTCGTAGAAATTGTGAAAGGCATTCATAATGTCATGTTTTAGAACTTCCCAACATTTGAGGAAGAAACCCATTATGTATCCTTCAGGTCCAATCCTGTAGTAAGTATTAGAAGCAAATATAGCAATGCTCATTGACAAACATATGCGACGCTATAATCCATAGATTACAATCGAGGATTACTATATGTATGTTTCATGGAAAAAAGGGAAGACTGTATTTACCTTTCAGGAAAAAAGTAAGATGAATATAATGCACTATCAAGGAATGCTTACCGCTCACAACGAACTTAATATCTAACTGTCAAATAGAGAAGCAAAAAGTGGACTCATTAGAGCTATGCTTCGAGCAGCTTTGGTCCACATGTGGTAGCTTTTAGTATTAAACCACTAGCACATATATCATAAGAAAGGAATTTGTGCTCTTTCATTTAAACTCAACATAGAGATGCAACATAGAAGTAATTCATCATATTGTACTTTTCTCATCAATAACCTAGAAAACAGGCACATGGCTTATTCCGTCATAACCCTTTTACAATATTCAGCACTTTCCAAGATAATTGGACAGTCAAAGATATCACAAAGTCCAATCTTCTGGTACTAGTATTAGCTTCGATTTTACTTACCTATACCAGACCTTTATTTTCTAAAAATAAATGCAAATTCTAAACCTTTTTTCTCTATTCTAAAAGATTTCTGACGATACACTTGCAAAGAAATTTCTGTTATTATACTTCTCAACAGCACAAAGTGATGTGACAGTTAACGGTGGTTTTCACATTGTCAAGCATAAAGGATTTTAAAGAACTATTCACTGGAACGTAGATCTATGTCTAGATAGAAATGTTAAAATTTGCTTCACAAGACAATTAAAACACCTTATGGTGATAGTAGCATATTGAATTAAAATGCAATTACACAGACCTCAAGAGCAAGCTCCTTAATTACCATCCCGGGAACCAATTTCTTGCCAAAGTCTACAGGAGGCAGAAGGAGATGTTGCAATGGTCCTGGAATAACTGTGAATGGAGGAAAATAACTAAGAAATAACAGAATCTTATGTATCTCAAATAATGGACAACAAGAATACTACCTGCACATGGAATAGCTTTATAACTTGGTCGAATCATATCCAATTCACTACTTTTAATGGTTGCATTCTGTAGAGTTGAAATTGTTGACACAGTTATTTATTCAAGAAGATATGCAAAGGTGTATTGAAGAGGACATGAAGCTGGAACATATAACGTCACCATAAACTTCATGATATCTCTGTCATTTGTAATACATTGATCATAACTGCATTCAGATGAAATAGCTCTGTCGCCAGAACTCAACGTCATCTCTATCTCTGTGTGCGACTTGAATGGTATCAACTGCAGAATCTATCACAACATGCAGCATCAAAACCTCTGAAAAACAAGAACCAACCCTGCCAAAGACACGCATTTGGACAAAGTCAAAATAAACTTTGACACAAAGTAGAAGTGAAAGAAATAGTCAGTTTGTCTTAGAAAAACACCAGATGTTTAACAAAAATGAAGTAAGAAAAAAATGTTGCACAAGCCTCTAAAGTTATATTGAATAATTGGTGTATAGGTTTACCGAAAATAGCTTCACAACTATTGGATGGAAGCATAATTAAGGAAACAGCTCAAACATCCTACTGATGATTATGAAACTATTTTATGATTTAATTATTGCAGGAAAAAGATAATTTTCTATTTCCTATACATTTCATAACTTATTAATGGAATAAATAATAATCCATGGAATGAATGTACAAGAATCAAGAGAAATGAACATTCAATATTGTTCAAGTCCTAAAATTTTACTCCAGTCTCTTCTCTAATAGCTAAAACACTAGATGAAGCAATTCAAAAGTTTAGTATATGAAGAGCTCTTAAGTTCCAGTCTCACTGCCAACCTTGAAGAAAGCCCTAAAAACTAAAATAAACAAATAAAAGAGACATCTCTTTAACAGTATAACCGTTAAGATAAGGCAGTCATTTTACCTCTCTATTACTTTATCACATTTCTCTTTCTGCAGAACATAGCATATTTTAGGTAATAACCCATATTTCAAGGGTAATTTCGCCCTTTAATAATAATAACAACCCTATTCTATTTCTATTGCCGCCGAAAAGAAGATTTTCAGTTAGAGGATGGTGCCACATTTAAAGCTGCGACTATGGCTGACAATTTGGTTATGCAAGAAAAGTTATCACAGTATTTGGATGAAGTGGAACTGCACTTGGTAAAGGAGATTTCTTTGCATTCAAGCTCCTTTTTTGAGGCACAAGGGCAACTAGAGGATCTCAATTCAAAGATAGTTGAAGGGTGTAAGAGGATCATGGAATTGAAAGAGACAATAAGGCTACTGGATGCTAACTGCACGAAAGTTGCAGCAGTTGAATGTAAAGAGGAGTGATTTTGGTTGCTCTTCAGAACAAGGTGAAGCTCATTATATACGTTAATCAAGCTTTATCAACTCTAAATTTGAATGCGAACAATAGCAGCGCGACTCAGCCCTTAATGATGTTTATGCAGTATCTATGGAGGAGACCGCCTATAAATTTACAACCCCGATGGTTTTCTACTTCCAGCTTTGGAAGAGATGAATGGTCAACAGAACAAGAAGCTGAAAGAAAAGTAGGATGGCTCTTGAAATTAATTTTTGTTGGGACTGCTACAGTTATTGGGTATCAAAAGTTTGCACACATGGGAGACAATCTGATGCAACAGTCTGTCTCACTTCTACAAGTCAAGGATCCTTATTCAAAAGAATGGGTGCATCCAGATTAGCTCGTTTTGCTATAGATGATGAGGGAAGGATGAAAATAATTGAGAGTGGTGGAGCTCAATAGCTTTTGAATATGTTAGAGTCTGCCAGAGATGATCACACGAGAAGGGAATCCTCGAAGGCTCTTATGGCGATATCAAAAATCAGATTGAGCCAATTTGGGGTTGTTTTGGTTGGTAAGCAAGCGAGACTTTAAGTTTTACATGCTTTAAAAAAATTATATTTTCTCTGTCTGGTGCATGTGTTGAGACAAGCTTGTGCTTGACATAGTTGGTATTCTTTAATCAGCCCTAGGAATGCTATTTTTGAGAAGAATATCGAATATTTTTAAAAGTTATATGTGGTGTGACGCTGGATATCCTTCTACATTATTGTGATATGGTTACTAGGGGCGTATGTAGTTGTCGTAATATATTAGGGGCATACTCATGCTGTCGTAATATGTTAGGAGCTTTGTACATGCTGTCGCAGTATACTTTTAGAGCATTATACATTGCAGCCATGGACTTATCGGATGAATTAAAATGCAATTACACAGACCTCAAGAGCAAGCTCCTTAATTACCATCCCGGGAACCAATTTCTTGCCAAAGTCTACAGGATATCGGAGTGATAGGTCGATCTCCTTCACTGCCATTTATGATAAGTTTTGAGTGTGGATTGAAATGAAACATATAGTGACCTTTGTAAACATTTGTTTGATCTTGGTGAGCCATATATCATGAAGTATATTATTGTGTATATTCTTGTGTATATTATTTATATATATCCGTTGTGCAGATATATTTTATAACTCTTGTTCCAGGGTATTAAAGTAGCGAGTTGAGAATCTTACTAGGGGATATTTATATATTGCTCACTCCTTACTCGAATGTCAATGCAGATACTGTTGCGGAGGATGAGACTGAGGTGAGCTTTTGCATTGTTCATGGAGGCTACTATTTCAGCTATATCTATTATAGCTTATGTTTCTCTTCTTTGGTTTGTATGCCTGACAATTAAACTCATGTCACTCCATTAGATGCTCTATGATCTTATTGTGGGATTTGGGCTAGAGATATTTTGTTAAGTGATCTTTTTCTTTCGTAACTTGATATATGATTTTGGTTTGATAGTTGTTCCATTTTTATGAGTAGTGATGAGGTTTGGTGTTGCACATATTGTATCTCTATGCTTTGATAATTTGGATGCAGGGATGGATGTTTGGTTCTCTCGACAGATGGTATTGGCGAGTGCCAGTCATATCTAGGGGGTATTTTTGGATGTGACAAAGTTTTTATCAGAGCCTAGGCTTTAAGTCCCGGGTCATGGAGCAATGTTTGGTAGAATCTAGATCATGGGTATGTAGGCGCCCATACTTGTGACCTTGAGGCTACTAAACATTTAAGATATATTCTCTTTTTCATTCCTTATTCGTGTGTTGAGTTGAATCAAGTTTAATTTTTGAATAATTTTCGCATATGGCTAAAAAACGTGGCTCTGCCTCTACTATTCAATCTATGTAGCTGTTAGACGCGGTGGGGGACATGGTACTTCTAGTGGTAGTCAAGGTAGGTCTTATCCTACTAGGGCTCGGTCTAGGGCACCTACTGCTCCTCAATCAGGAGTTATGAATAAGGGGCAGACCCAAGCATTGTCCAGAGCAAGTGCGGGAACAGGTTGGATCTAATGTTGTAATCACAGGTATTATTACTGTCAATTTTCATGAGGCGTATGCTCTTATTTATCTAGGTTCTACGAATTCGGATGTATCCCCATCTTTTGTTGTATCTTCAGAACGACAAGTTAAGACTCTTAATGTGTCATATATGGTTATGATGCCAATAGATACAACATATAGAAATTGTGTTATATCTGTGCAGGGCAAGGACATAATAGTTGCTCTAAAAGAGTTGTCGCTATCTAACTTTGATGTAATTATGGGCATGGATTAGTTAGCATCATGTTATGTTTTGGTTGATTGTTATGCTAAACTTATACATTTTAATTTTCCTGGAAAACCATCTTTAATGTGGAAAGGCATCTCCTCTAACATGGGGAAAGATAATATCTTATGTAAAGGCATGCCGAATGATTAATCATGGGTACTTTAGTTTTATTGCTACTGTCCAGGATGTTACTATCGATAGTGTTAGTTGTGAGAGAATTTGTTGATGTGTTTCCAGAAGACTTACCTGCTCTACCTCCGATGAGAGCAATTGAGTTCAACAATGATTTCGTGATAGGTACTCAACATATCTCTATTCCTCCATATTGTATAGCTCAAGCTGAGTTGAGAGAATTAAAGGGACAACTCCAAGAGCTACTTAATAAGGGGTTCATTAGGCCTAGCGTATCTCCTTGGGGTGCCCCAGTGTTACTTGTGAAAAAGATGGCACAATGAGAATGTGTATCAACTATAGGCAGCTGAATAAGGCAACAAACAAGAACAAATACCTGTTGCCTCATATTGATGATCTATTCGATCAGTGGCTGGGTGCTATTCACTTTTCAAAAATTGATTTGAGATCAAGTTATCATCAGTAGAGAATAAGACCGAATATATATCAAAGGCAACTTTTCGGACCAAGTATAGGCACTTTGAATTTTTGGTGATATCTTTCGGATTAACTAATGCAACTGCAACATATATGTACCTCATAAGTAGGGTACTCAAGCCATACTTAGACAAGTTTGTCATTGTATTCATTGATAATATTTTGGTCTACTCTCGAGATGAGGCTGAGCATGAACATCATTTGAGAGTTGTATTACAGACACCTAGGGAACGAAAGCTTTATGCTAAGTTCTCAAAATGCGAGTTTTGGTTGGGAATAGTTTCCTTTTCAGGACACGTGGTGTCACGAGATGGGATTCAAGTTGATCCAAGAATGGTGCAAGTTTTTCGAGATTTGGTCTCGACCTAATACTCCTACGGAGATAAGCAGTTTCTTGGGACTAGCTGGATATTACAGATGGTTTGTGGAGGGTTTCTCAAAGATAGCCACTCCACTGACATGTTTAACTCAGAACGGTGTGATTTTTCCGCGGTCAGATTGATGTGAAGAGAGTTTCCATAAATTAAACACTGCAATGACTACAACTCCTATTTTGACCTTACCTCCGACAAAGGGTGGTTTCACCATTTATTGTGATGCATCTAAAATGGATTGGGATGTCTCTTAATGTAGAAGGGTAAAGTAGTGGCTTATGCTTCTCGACAGCTAAAGATTCATGAGAAGAATTATCCAACACGTGATCTAGAATTGGCCGCAATCATATTTGCACTTAAGATTTGGCGTCACTACTTTTATGGTGAACCGTATGAAGTCTATACTAATCACAAGAGTTTGTAATACATGTTCAAGCAAAGGGATCCAAATTTGAGTCAACACATGGTTGGAGCTACTTAAAGATTATTATCTTACTATCGTGTATCATCTTAGAAAGACGAATGTGGTGGCAAATGTCTTGAGTAGGAAGTCTATGGGCAACTTGGCCTGGATTGCTATTGAAAAGGGATCTATGGCTAGGGATATTTAGTCTTTAGCCAATCAGGGAGTTTGATTTGATCATAACTGCTTGGCAGGTTTCTTACATGTATGGTGGTGCAATCATCTTTAGTTGGGGAAGCCAAGGCTTGCCAATATGACGATCCCCAATTTGCTAGATTATGAGATCGAGTGCAGAGTGGAGGCGTGAAGCTGTTCTCAATAGATAGTGAAGGCATTTTGCATCAACATGGTAGATTGTGTATTCCCATGATAGGTGAGGTAAAGCGACTAATACTTGAAGAGGCTGATAGCTAACGATACTCCATCTATCTGGGTGCTTCGGAGATGTATCAAGACTTGTATGGTTTGTACTAGTGGAAAGGTATGAAGGTTGATATTTTGAAGCATGTGACTAGTTGCTTGAATTGTCAGCAGGTCAAATATGAACATTAAAAACTTTGTTGGAGTAATGCAAAACTTGATTATCCCAGAGTGAAAGTGGAAAAGGATCACTGTAGACTTTGTTATTGGGCTGCCGAATACATTCAAGAAGCATGACTCGGTTTGGGTGATTATGGACAGACTCACAAAATCTGCCAATTTCATACCAGTTCGGATTACTTATACTGCAGAGTAGTTAGCAGATATTTACCTACGAGAGATAGTTTGGCTTCATAGAGTGCCTATCGAGGTGCACAGTTCACTGCTGAGTTTTGGAAGTCTTTTCACAATTCATTGGGATCACAGGTTGAGTTGAGTACAACTTTTCATCCCCAAACTGATGGACATTCCAAGTGGGTTATTCAGATCTTGGAGGACATGTTTAGAGCTTGCGCGATTGATTTTGGTGGATATTGGGACGATCAGTTGCCTTAAGTAGAGTTTGTTTATAATAATAGATATCAATCGAGTATACAGATGGCACCGTATGAGGCTCTATATGGTTGCAAGTGTCGATCACCAATTGGATGGTTTGAACCTGGCGAAGCACAATTACTAGGTCCAGATTTGGTTCAACAAGCCTTACAGAAAGTTGCAATGATACAGAACAGCTTCGAATAGCACAAAGTAGATAGAAATCTTATGCAGATATGGAAGTCTGTGATGTGGAGTTCATGAAGGGCGAAAAGGTCTTTTTGAAAGTCTCTCCTATGAAGGGAGTAATGAGATTTGGTAGAAAAGGTAAGCTACGTCCTAGATATATTGGTTCTTATAAGGTTTGAGATCGGATTGGTGGCATACTAACTTGCTTTACCTTCGAGATTGTCTACTGTACATCCTGTGTTTCATGTGTCTATGCTTCGACAATATGTTTGTAATGATAGCCATATGATTAAACTAGAAGATGTGAAGATTGATAAGGATTTAGCATATGAGGAAGGTCCAGTATCTATCTCGGATAGGTAAGTAAAACAATTGAGGTTGAAGAAGATAATTTCAATGAAAGTTTTATGGCGCAATCATCCAACTGAAGAGACTACTTGGGAACCCGAGGCGGATATGAAAGATAGATATCCTCACTTTCAGGTATGGTTTTATACTCGTTCGAGGATGAACGTTATTTTAAGTTGGGGAAATGTAATAACCTTTATTTTTTTAATGAAGGGTTAATTGGTAATTTCAGCCTTTAGTAATAATAACAATAATAAAGAGAATTAAAAGGGTGGAAGCAACCCTATTTCATTTCTATTATTGTCGCATACGTAAAATTAAGTCTTGGGCCTAATTCATACCCCAAAAGCTAGCTCAAAGGAAGGAAGATTGCCCAAGCCTTATAAGGAGTCCACCTATCTCATTAACTACCAATGTGGGACTTTTGTCATTCTTTAACACCTCGCCTCTCGCCCAGTGCTTAGCATCTGCTGCGTGGACCTTTCGGGGGCCCAACATTGGGTGAGATGGATCCTGCTCTGATTCCATGTAAAATTAGGTCTTGGGCCTAACTAACACCCCAAAAGCTAGCTCAAAGGAAGAAGGATTGCCCAAGCCTTATAAAGAGTTCACCCATCTCATTAACCACTAATGTGAGACTTTTGTCATTCTTTAACAAATAATAACAATAATAAAGAGAATTTAAAGGGTAGAGCCAACCCTATTCTATTTCTATTGTTGTTGCATACATACTGGCGGAGAAAAAAAGATTTTCAATTAGAGGATAGTGCCACATTTAAAGTTGTTTGTCCGTTTAGGACTACAGCTGAGAATTTGGTTATGCAAGAAAAGTTGTCACAGTATTTAGATGTAGTGGAATTGGACTTGGCGATTTCCGGCACTTTTTGACAACTATTTCAGTCTGTTTTTTGTTTTTTTCTTTTCAATGAGGCCGCCTCTACATTCCAAGGCAGATCACATGTTTTTTTGTTATTGTTTTGACCAATTTATGCTGAAAATTTGATTTTCGGTGACCACCTTTCATTTTTTGACCAGTTTTTACTACAAAAGTTTATTTTCAGAAGATGTCCTTTGGGACTGATATGTTTAGCTCCAAAAGTACAGGAAATAGGAAGTTCAAATTCTATGATCACTTCAGAACCATTAATGACCAGTTTCAACTATTTAGCATGAGCTTCCTCGATTGAATTATAGTGCAAAGGTTAAGGTGTCCACGATCACTTAACAACCAATACTTCTGTGGTAGATGAAAGGAGAAAGGCTACTGAGGAATCTACAACAGCCAAAACACAATGGGAGAAGGTTGATGCTCAATTGTATAGTCTCCTATGGCGATCTATTGATTCCAAGTTTATTCCCCTGTTTCGTCCATTCCAGACATGTTATTCAGTTTGGGAAAAGGCTAGTGCTTTATATATTAATGAGATATCTCGATTTTATGATGTGGTATCTCGAATGACTAAAGAAATAAGAATCTAATATGTCTACATATTTGGGACAAGTGCAAGCAGTTATGGAGGAATTTGAAATGTTGATGCCAGTCACCACGAACATGAAAACACTGCAGGAGCACAAATAGACATTGTTTTTAGTCCTTACACTTGCTGGACTTCCTGCTGATCATGACTCTGTACGTGATCAGAAGTTAGCTAGTCCTACCATCCCTACAATGGATGAATTATT
Source organism: Solanum virginianum (assembly GCA_000787875.1). Classification (NCBI taxonomy): domain Eukaryota; kingdom Viridiplantae; phylum Streptophyta; class Magnoliopsida; order Solanales; family Solanaceae; genus Solanum; species Solanum virginianum. The sequence continues at coordinate 32,391 of DF361994.1, forward strand.
CTCTTGTTTACTTCATCTTGTTGTGCCCCTCAGTTATAAAGTAGTTTTATCACCCATCATTGACTCTAGCTAGTCCTACCATCCCTACAGTGGATGAATTATTCTCTCGTTTACTTCGTCTTGCTGCGCCGCCCAATCATAAAGTAGTTTCATCACCCACCATTGACTCCTCTATTCTTGCATCTCAAATTATTGATAAACGAACATCTACTATGGAGAACCGATGAGGAGGTCATCCTGGAAGATCTTACTCTACGTGTGTTATTGTCACAAGTATGGACACACTCGCGACATATGTTATACTTTGCATGGTCTACCGCACATAGGAATATAATGAATCCTTTCAAAATCACGAAAATAAACAAACATCCCTAAAAGTAGCACCTGTTGCTCAGCCTAATGTTTTTGTTGCTCCACCTGACCGTCATCAAATAATGCTTATATTGCATAGGCAAATATGGTGAGTTCCTTCGGTATCAAGCAAGTAAGCAAATGCCTCCACAAGTACCATCGGTTCCTCAACCTACTGTTCTTGTTGCGGGCAATTCATTTTCTTGTCTCATAGTCTAGTACTCTTAGATCATGGGTTATGGACTCAAGCGCTATTGATCATATTTCTGATAACCAATTACTTTTGTCTGATATTGTTTATTCACAATCTGATCCTACTATTACTTTACCCAATGGGATCCAAACAAAACCAAAAGGGATTGGGAGAGCCCAACCCTTACCTTCTCTCACCTTAGATTTTGTACTTTATGTCCCTAGTTCTCCTTTTAATTTGGCATCTATTAGTAGTTTGACGTGAGCCTTACATTGTGGCATTTATTATATTGATGATTTTTTCCTTATGCAGGACTGCAGTTCGGGATAGATGATTGGCACAGAACATGAATCACATGGCCTTTACTACCTTAACTCTTCAAATTCCTTCATAGCATGCTCCGTTACAGATCCTCCGGACCTAATTCACAAATGTTTGGGACATCCTAGTCTATCTAAACTGCAAAAGATGGTGCCTAATTTGTCTAGTTTATCCTTATTAGATTATGAGTCATGTCAATTTGGGAAATGACTCATGCTAACTTTTCACGTAGTACTGCGGGTCGTTCTGAGTCTATTTTTTCTTTAGTTCTTTATGATATTTGGGGTCCTAGTCGAGTTAGTTCAACCTTAAGATTTTGTTATTTTATTAGTTTCATTGATGATTATTTAAGTTGTACTTGGGTTTTCTTAATGAAAGATCGTTCAGAGTTATTTTCTATATTTCACAAGTTTTTTTTGCTAAAATACAAAACCAATTTGGTGTTTCCATTTGTACTCTTCGTAGTGATAATGTGTTAACATACATGTCCTCCAAATTTCAGGAGTTTATAACTCACCAATATATCATTGATCAAACATCTTGTCCATACACCCTTCAGCAAAATGATGTAGTAGAACAAAAGAATAGTCATCTTATTAAAATTGCTCGCACTCTTCACATTGAGTCCTATGTTCCGTTGTATTTTTGGGGTGATGTTGTCCTTGCATTTTGTTATTTTATTAATAGATACCCCTCATCTTCTATACAGAATCAGGTTCCACATTTCATGTTGTTTTCTTTGTCTCATCTCCATTCTATACCTCCTCGTGTCTTTGGGAGCACATGTTTTGTTCATAACTTAGCTCCAGAAAAAGATAAATTAGCCCCTCGTGCTCTCAAATATGTCTTTTTTGGTTACTCTCGATTTCAAAAAGGGTATCGTTGTTACTCCCTGATCGCAATCAATATCTTATGTCCACTGATGTCACATTCTTTGAATCTCAACCTTACTATACATCATCTGATCGTCCTGATATCTCTAAAGTCTTACCTCTACCTCAGGTCCTACCTGTACCGACTTTTGAGGAATCTCTAATTATAGTGCAACCTCTGACAGAACCCAACAGACCTCCACCTCTCTTGACTTATTATCATCGTCGACATCTAGCGCCAATTCTAGATGGTTCATGTCATGCACCAGACCCTGCTCCTACTGCAAAATTACCTACTCCTAGCCAACCGAGTGCACTTTAGAAAGGTATATGGTCCACTCGAAATGCTAACCCACACTATACTTTCTTGAGTTATCATCATCTCACATCATCCTATTATGATTTTAAATCGTCTTTGTCCTCTATTTTCATTACTAAGACTACAGGTGAAATACTTTCTCATTCTGAATAGAGGTAGGCTATGATTGATGAGATGTCTGTTTTACATACGGGCAGTACTTGGGAATGTGTCCCCCTTCCTGCAGGTAAATCCACTATTGGTTGTTGTTGGGTTTATGTAGTAAAATTGGTCGAGATGGTCAAGTTGATTGACTTAAGGCTCACCTTATTTTCCAAAGGATATACTCAGATATTTGGGCTACATTTTAGTGATACATTTGCTCCCCTGGCTAAAATGGCATCTGTCCTCTTCTTCTATCTATGACTGTCGTTCATCATTGGCCTCTTCATCAGTTGGACGTAAGAATGCTTTTCTACATTGTAATCTTGTGGAAGAAGTCTATATGAAACAACCACCTGATTTTGTTGCTCAGGGGGAGTCTAGTAGACTTGCATGCCGATTGCGCAAGTCACTTTTTGGTCTAAATCAATCTACTCAAGCCTGGTTTGGAACTTTCAGCAAAGTAATTTAGGAGTTCGGAATGACTCGTAGTGGAGCTAATCACTCTATATTTTATCGGCATTCTGCATCAAATTTATGTATTTATTTGGTTGTTTATGTCGATGATAACGTTATCACTGGCAGTGATAAAAATGGTAGTGCTAATTTGATGCAACATCTCTTTAAGCATTTTCAAACTAAAGATCTTAGCAGATTAAAGTATTTTCTAGGCATTGAGGTTGCTCAGGCTGGATCAAGTATTGTTATTTCTCAATGCAATTATGCCTTTGACATTCTTAAGGAGAAAGGAATGATGGGATGTAGACCCATTGACACTCATATGGATCTGAATGTTATATTGCTTCCAGGACAATGGGATCCACTCAGTAATCCTAAAAGGTATAGACGGCTGGCGGAAAAATTAAATTATCTCACAATGACTAGACCTGACATCTCATTCCCTACGAGGTTTGTAAGTTAGTTTATGACTTCTCCTTGTAATAGTCATTAGGATGCAGTTATTTTTATTCTGCGATATATTAAGTCAGCGTCCAGAAAAGGACTACTCTTTGAAGATCAAGGCCATGAGCATATCATGGATATACAAATGTCAATTGGGGAGGATCACCCTCTAATAGATGGTCTACATCCAGATATTGTGTATTAGTAGGAGATAATTTGGTGTCATGGAAGAGCAAGAAACTGAATGTGGTTGCTCGGTCGAGTGCAAAGGCAGAATATCGAGCAATGGCTACACCAACTTGTGAGCTTATTTGGATCAAACAGTTATTGAGGGAGCTAAAATTTTGCGAAATTGATTAGGTGAAACTTATGTGTGATAATCAAGAAGCCCTTCATATTGCATCAAATCCAGTGTTCCATGAAAGGACCAAGTAGATTGAGATTGATTCACTTTGTTAGATAAAAAGTACTCCCAAGAGACATTGTTACAAAGTTTGTGAAGCCAAGTAATCAGCTTGCAGATATATTCACCAAGTCCCTCACTGGTCCTCGTATTAATTATATCTGTAACAAGCTAGGTGCTTATGATTTGTATGCACTAGCTTGAGAGGGAGTATTAGAATAGAAATTGGAGTATATAGTCCTCTATAATTGGTATCGGAATAGTATGTTGGTTTCTAACTTGTACTTGGATCATAACATAGTGTCTATAAATAGGGTCTTTATGTAGTAATGTAAATACACAAGTCAATAATATTTTTTCAATATTTCTCACAAGTATATTTTAAAATGCAGATATGCAAATCATATAACTTACAATATAAAGTCGAAATAGATAAATCCCTGCTTTCTGAAAAAGATGTGGAAACTTATTTATCAGAGGGAACATATATAGACCAGGAAATCCTTTAAGTGATGAAGGAGTCAATTGCCCAGAGTAAATATGTCCGAGTTATTTCTCATTCTCATATGCTTTAAATTTGATCTCTAGAGTCATCTCAAAATTTTCCTTCATGATGTAGTTCTTATCCAAACTTCTGGATGCAGTAACAGAAGTAAAAGAAGTTGGATGAACAATTGCAGTAATCTCCTCTGGAGACTCATGTCCAACATCAACAACATCCTGAGGTAGTGCCCGCGATTACAACAAAAATTAAATAATTCAATGAAAACATATTAATATGTGGTACAATCTACGATCATATATAGCTGAAAACTAATGAATATTGAAGATGTTCAAAGTATTTAAGTGCAGGAAACGTTGAAACAAATGGAAAAACATGTTCCACTAGACACAACAATTTTAACCAGGTTGAATGAGCTGAAACCCCGTAGACCTGTTCAGTTTGATTTCCATTAGCGAAAAGCCTACATCATTTGACTTGGACAAAGAAGATGTAGTAATCGAATCAACAGAGTACGACAAAAGAAAATTAGCACCTAACCAGAGGATGACCGATGTTGGTACTTTATGAGCAAAAGATAAGGAGAGGATGTGGATCACCTTCGATTATATTGTCAGGTTGCTTCAAGGATATGGTGGGTGATTCTTAGATGGATTGAACAACCGTGTAATATGCTGGGGATGATAAGAGATGCTTTTTTCAATTGGACATTTTATTATCTTTCATGTGGAGTGAGGAGAAAAAAATAGAAGAGCTTTGAAAGGAATTGAACATGATTTCTATGGATACAATGATTGGATATCTACTGAAATCCCACAAACTGGGATCTGGGGAGGGTAGAATATATGCAGATGTTACCACTAGCTCATGGAGGTAGAGAAGTTATTTCCAAAAGAAAGAGACTAAGAGAGAAGAGATAGAGAGAGAGAGAGAAACATAATTGAGCAACAGAAAATATGAAGCCAAGGGCATAACCTTTCCAGCACCAATCACACTAATCGGCAAAGTTTTTGAATCACAAATTTCAAAGCAAGAACACCCTTTATCAAATTTGAGGCGACTACCACTCTCAACAGGGACATTTAATTTCCTGTAAGTGACATGGTAAAGACAATTATTTAGGTAAAGCTGGTTGAAGGAGGGAAACACACCATGAAAAATAGTTGTATGAAATAATTAGGGAATTGTAAATCGACAGATGATTCGAGCCTCATCTAAAAAATATAGAGAAAAATGTTACAAACAAAGCTTTGCAAAACTGTGCTCAATTTCATATGTTTCAATTCCGCCAAGATCTCTTCGTTAGTTGGGGGAAGAATCCGCTCGAATTGGATTTTTTGAGGAACGTATCGAGAGAGAATTGGATTTGGTTAGACAATGTGTGGTTGGTAAACAAGGATCGGTTTTTTAACAAGGTACAGAATGTGTCGTCAAATATTCAATATGATTCCACAAGATCTAGTTTCGTTCAAGTAACTGATTCTAGCTA
>DF361993.1:1312-25201 GCA_000787875.1 Solanum virginianum
CTAACCATAGACATCCGATTTAGAGCATCGACCATAATTTTAGCTTTGTCGGGGTGATAATGTACACTCATATCCTAATCTTTAAGAAGCTCTAACCACCTTCTTTGTCTCAAGTTTAGATCTTTTTGAGTGAACACATATTGGAAACTTTTATGATCGATAAACACATCAATGTGAACCCCATACAAGTAATGACGCTAAATTTTCAAAGAAAATACCACGACCGCCAATTCAAGATCATGGGTAGGATAATTCTTCTCATGCACTTTAAGTTGTCTAGAGGCATATGCTGTCACCTTACAACTTTGCATCAAAACACACCCGAAACCAATTCATGAGGCATCATAATATACAACAAACCCCTTCAACCCTTCCGGTAGAGAAAAATAGGAGCGGAGACAAGTTTATCTTTCAAAGTTTGGAAACTCTTTTCACACTTATTGGTCTACATAATTTTGCCTTCTTTTGGGTCAACTTAGTCATAAGAGAAGAAATAGAAGAGAAGCCATTTTCAAACCTCCTGTAATAACCCACCAAACCCAAGAAGCTTCTAATATTCGATAGAGTCAAAGGTCTAGGCCAATTTCTAATTACCTCCATCTTCCTAGGATCCACCTTAATGCCATCACCTGACACCACATACCTTAGGAAAGCAACCTCTTTCAACCAAAACACATATTTTTTATATTTAGCATACAACTTCTCCTCCCTCAATATTTGTAATACCACCCTCAAGTGATTCACATGCTCCTCCTCACAATTGGAATAAATCAAGATATCATCAATAAAAACAACCACAAACAAGTCAAGGTAGTGTTTAAAGACACTATTCATAAGATCCATGAATATAGTCGATGCATTAGTCAACCAAAAGACATAACCACAAACTCAAAGTGCCCATACCTAGTCCGAAAAGTCATCTTGGAAATGTCACACTCCCTTACTTTCACTTGATGATACCCGGACCGAACATCAATCTTAGAGAAGTGACTAGCCCCTTGAAATTGATCAAAAGGTCATCAATCTTTGGTAGAGGATACTTATTCTTGATAGTGACTCTATTAAGTTATCGGTAATCAATGCACATTCTAAGAGAGCCATCTTTCTTCTTCACAAATAACACTGGTGCAACACAAGGTGACCTACTAGGCCTTATAAAACCCTTCTCCATAAACTTCCTCAATTACTCCTTTAACTCCACTGGGGCCATGCAGTAAGAGGGAATAGAAATGGGTTGAGTATCGGGAAGGAGGTCTACACCAAAGTCTATTTCCTTTTCGATAGGAATACAGAGAAACACATCGGGAAAGACATTAAGGAACTCATTAACCATCAAAACTGACTCTATTGGAAGGACTTTGGACTCAACAACTCTAACCCTTACAAGATGATAGAGACGACCCTTACAAATCAACCTTTGGGCTTTGATGCAAGAAATAAATCTACCCTTGACCACTATATCATAACTTTCCGACTCAAGGACGGGCTCATTAGGGAATTTGAATTTGACCCTATAGGTTCTACAACTAATAGAAGCATAATATACATGCAACCAATCTATCCCAAGAATGACATCAAAATCCACCATATCTAACTTAATAAAATCACAAGGAAAGATTCTATGCATTATGAATATGGGATAATTTCTATAAACTCTTCTACCAACAATAAACTCACCAATGGGGGCAGACACTTCATATGGTTCACACAATAATTCAGGGCTAATATGAAGCTTTTTTGCAACAAAAGGAGAAATAAAAGAAATTGTGGCACCCGAGTCTGTCAAAGCGTATACATCAAAATCAAAAACCTGTAACATACCGGTGATGACATTGGGCACTTCATCTACCCCTTGTCTCCCTTGAAGAGCATAGAACCTATTTTGACTTGGAGCACCCCCTTGTTGGCCTCCTCTTCCCTTTGGACCCGCATTTGCACCTTGACCTTGTGGATGACCATCTCTAAACTTGTTTGGACTATGAGGACAATCAATCGCCTTATAACCCACTTTACCACATCAAAAGTAAGCATTAGACTTCTTCAAACATGGACCACTATGATTTCTTTCACAGCTTGGGCACCTAAGATTTTGCACCCCACCACCACTACCTTGGAATCTTTTATGATCATTAGTAAACCTCCTATTAGGAGCATTGGAAGACCCTTGGTCTTGGAACTTGTAGCCTTGAAGAAATCAGCAACCCTTGGGATTTTGAAATCTACCTTCAAAATGGGCCCTCTTGGCCTCACCACTTCTTCTCTTTCTCAACTTTTCCCTCTCTAGTTTTTTGGCCTAAGTCATGAGGTGGGACAAATCTATATAACCTATCAACATGGCAGTATGACACTCCTTATTAACCAAGTCAGACATACTTGACATAAATTTGTTCATCCTTGATCTTGGCTCGACAACCAATTATGGGGCATACTTGGAGAGTTGGTTGAACTTGAGTATATACTCCCTCACACATATAGAGCCTTGCTTTAGATTCATAAATTCCATCATTTTCGCCTCCCTAAGCTTAATAGGAAAGAACTGATTGAGATAAGCTGCTTTGAATTCTTCCCAAAGGATAGCACCACCATTCCCCTTTTACATATTCCATTGGGTGACCATATTTAAGCCACCCCTTTGAGTTTGTAGGCCACCAGCTTTATCTTGTCCTCCAAGTTAACCCCATAATGGAAATAACTTATACACCTCATCAATGAATTCTTGTGTATCCTCATCCACCTTGGACCCATGAAACTCTAGTGGGTTCATTCTAGTAAAATCCCTCACCCTAGAGGCCGCAGTAGAAGCATGAGGGGCTTGATCCCCTTGGTTGATTTGATTATTCATGGCATGGGCCAACATGGTAATAGCATCCCAGAACTCTTCAAGGGCCACTCACTATCTTGGGGAGCTTGAGGAGCGGGAGGGGCCAGTTACTCCTCAGGAGTACAGGCTCTTCATTCTCTTGGAATCGGCATGATCTAGAATACCAAAGAACATTTATTAGAGGAAAAATCCTTACCTTACACCTTAAGTACGAAATAGGTCATGAAAAAGGGAAACATTTCCTAAAATGCCTTATAGCCTCTTACTCATAGTTATGGTGCACTTCAGAACCATAAACAAGATTCTAATCGACACAGTGTGTTGAATTCTGAGGACCATTAGTAACCAAGTGCTCTTATACCAAGTTTATCATGACCCAAGCCTAGGGCCTAGACATGACATGGTGAATGGGGAACCCGAAGGAACCCCAAACAAGCCTATTAGCATATTAATTACATACCCTTGATAGCGGAAGCAAAACATCAATAGAAAGAGACATGAAAAACAGAAATGGGACTAAGGGAATCTTTCTTCTTCACAAATAACACTGGTGCAACACAAGGTGACCTACTAGGCCTTATAAAACCCTTCTCCATAAACTTCCTCAATTACTCCTTTAACTCCACTGGGGCCATGCAGTAAGAGGGAATAGAAATGGGTTCATAGATTGGAGCGGGAGCCAAGAAACTTTCTGGGCACACCTTTATAGTATCAAAAGATCAACATAGAGAAATAACAAGAGCAGGAGTAGCATAGCTAGTGTCCCCGAACATGAGAAATCACCAAAAGCTTATTTTCAAATACTAAGCTAGCCACGTGGAGGATGATCATGAGGAACTCTGATTTCTACATGGAAACATCATGTCGACATAGAGTAACCGTAAGGACATTTGAATGTATCAAGTATGTAAGATGCAATGCCACAACACATGAACAAATATAGTCAAGATGCATAATCATAAGCAATGGATGAGTATACTATCAATATGACAAACATGATCAATACTTGAAGTAGAACATGCTTGTAAATAATATATCTTGTATAAAATATAATACATGTGTGGGAGAAGACCATAATCATAAGCCAAGCAACTATTACTCAGAATCTAAGGCATGTCACCCTTTTGGAAGGTGATTGAGGTACCTATCCCTCAATGTGGAAGTGCGGGCAAGTCACCCTCGGATGAGGTGGTCAAGGTATATGCCCCTCAATGTGTTAGTACGGGAATGTCACCCCTCAATAAGGTGGTCAAGGTACATGCCCCTTGACGTGGTACTGTGGGCATGTCAGCCCCCAATAAGGTGGTCAAGGTACATACCCCTCGACCTGGTAGTACGGGCATGTCAACCCCCGATGAGGTGGTTAAGGCATGTCACCCCGCAACAAGGTGTGGTCAACTTGCAACACTATAGATACTTTCATAAATTCAATGCATACATACAATCCCTTAATCATCACATAGTCAATTGATTCATAATTTGTGCAATAGATCATCAGTAGATCAAGAATCCTTATCAAGATATTTTATCAAATACTTGGCGGGTGTGCAATGCTAGTTCAAAATCATACAATTCAAGTGTGAAGTAATGTGAGAAAACTTAATGTAAATCAACCCATTAGCATATAGTAAAACCTTCATGTAAGATACCTTGAAAACCATCATCAAATATCACAATAGATTATAGTTTCATAGCCCAAAACATGCATAGTCACAACAGACAAACCATCATATAATATAAGCTTGAAATAGGTAGACATGTGTTTCCAATCAACATTCATAAAACCCTAACTTAATTTATAATCATAATTCATAATAAGTAATACCCATAAGTAATACAACTTAGGAACATGCAATTTTCATAAAAAGGAAGGTTGGGCACCATGGGTGAAAGAACCTAATGGTTGAAACTCACATACCTCAAATTTGGGGATTACATTGATGTTGATTTCAATGAGAACTTAAAGCCTAAATGAAGTTCTTGAGATCCAGAATTAAGCTTGGGACACTTGAATTTTGATGAAATATTTGGTTAAGTGTTAGAGAGGGTTTTGAAAGTGTCTTGAGTGATATAGAGTTGAAAAATAGCTATACATAGGTGTTTTCATGCATAAATGGGCACGGGAACAACACCCCAATACCATAGGCCAAAAATAGGAGAATTATGGAAGTGCTAACACTCCTCTGCGACAGGTCCACATCGTGGAGGCATCGCGAAACCTACTGGAAATTGAAAAATTAGCAATAACGAAGTTTTGCTACGGGTCCTTTAAAATTGAGGTTATACTCATTACCCACTAAATTTTACCCCTGATCAAGAATATGAAGTTGAATTTTCAATATCACGCATGAATTTTGAGATATATGAAAATTACGATTTCGGACACTTCCGAGGCATATTTTCGTGCACTTTTTGGGGTCATTTCAATATCTCCCCATTGGAAACATTTGTCCCTGAATGTCAAAGAAACAGGAAATTACGATTATAGGCATTTTTGAAGACATACTTAGAAAAATTCAACTTTTGCACTTTAGAAACTTGAATAATTATATTTTAGGATATAAATTAAATATTAAGTAGTTGTGAACTTTAAGATTGAATATAATTTAGAACTTAAAATTTATATAATTGTTAAATAGAAGTTTAGGACTTTATAAACTTAGAAAAATGTAACTTATGCTGTTGAACCTTAATTATACTTGAATATTTTTTTGTAGATGAATAACCATTTGTGGATGTATGACATATATTATGAAAATAATGGTGGACTAAAATCTATATTTATTGATGGTGTTAGAAGTTTCTTTGATCATGCAATGACACTTGATAATTTTAAGGGAAATCAATTGGTTAGGTATCCTTGCAGTGCATGTAGGTGCCTAAAGTTCTTTAGTCCAGATGAAGTTATGATGCATTTGTATCATAAGGAATTTAAGCTCATATATTTCATGTGGGTAGATCACAGAGAAATAAATGGATGGAATGATGTACTTTATAATTCGTTGCAGTGGATGAATATATTATACTTGTACCATATGGTCGATCAATGATGCTTTTGAAGTTCAAGGGGGGATGGAACCTGACCAATTCTTTATTAAAGCTCCTACTGAAGAATCCAGACACGTCTATGAAGATTTAGAAGAGGCTAGTTGTCCATTATGTGAGGGGAGTCCACATTTTTCTTTGTCTATAGCTGTTAGATTAATGAATATTAAATCGAATTGGAATGTTCCTAATGCAGTTATGGACTCAATGGTTGATCTCTTGGGCGAGTTGGTTAATCCTAAGTTTAACATACCCAGGAAATTCTATCAAGCAAAGAAACTGGTTTCCAAATTAAGATTGTCACATCATAGAATTGGTTGTTGTCTTAATGGTTGTATGTTATACTACAAGGATGGTAATGAATTGGAAAATAAGAAGTTTTGCAGTCATGCTCGTTACAAGAGGAGTCCATTGGAAAGATGGTTCCAATTAAGGTGATGCATAATTTACCTCTTATTCCTACACTAAAGAGGTTATATTCATCGATGAGGTCTACCCCACATATGAGATGGCATCATAATATAAAAGGCCACCGGGTGTGTTGTCTCATCCATCTGATGGGGAAGCATGGAAGCATTTTGATCATGTATATCTCGACTTTGCTAGATAGCCTAGAAATGTTAGATTAGGGCTATGTATAGATGGTTTTATACCATTCTCTAATTATGCCACGCGTTATTGTTGCTGGTCGATGTTTCTTACTCCATATAATCTTCCTCCTGAAATGTGCATGAGTATTGGGACTATTTCGAGGGAGATGGTAAGATTTTTAAATTTAAAGTTTAAATTGATAATCTTAAATACATGATTTGATTAAATATTATTTCATTAATTATATTATTAATTATTTATAGAATCAAGAAATGGGACGTGTTCCATTTCTGCATGAGGTTTTTAAGAAGACTTATGTCAGAAAGAAGGATGACGACTCAGAGCTGGACGTGTGGATGGAGTAGAGGGTCGAACAAGCCTACGTAAGCTTCTTAACACTTCTATATATATATGTAGATTGTTAACATCCTTCTTAACACTTTATGTAGATTGTTAATTGTAAATTATTTTTGTACTATGCAGCAAGACAACGAGTAATACATTCGTGAATTCGGAGATGATGTCCAACTTACGTCTGAACTGTCCAATCAAATTTGGACTGGGAAAGTAGTTAGCTGCAAAAATACTAAAATGCCCCCAATCAAATTTGGACTGAGAAAGTAGTTAGCTGCAAAAATACTAAAATGCCCCTAGAATGTAATTATATGCACAATGCATCTTCCTAAGCTTCGATGAGAAATAAGAGGCCGAATTTGAGATCAACGCAAAAATTTGAGTGGGAAAATGGCTTTGACCTAATTTTAGAGCAACCAAATCAAAATATAATTTTTCATAATTCGACCCGAGAAAGTGAGGATGCACGCCCATGGCATGACATGCCTGGGGTATGGTCTCAAACTTATATTTTTTTAAAAATTTTTGACAGGAACTTCAAAATTTGTACGGAGCAATTTTTATGAAAAATACACTAGTCTGAGCCATTGGCACGTCGCGGACTAGTACATAATTTTTGAAATTTTTCTTCTAATTTTGAGAAGGGCCTTTTGTCATTCCCCAACTTATTTTAAGTTCCAAAACATGTTTTAAGTCCTTTAATTCATACGAAGGGTTTGAAAAACCTATTATCTTCAAGATCTAAGTGTGTAAGTTATGAGAGAGGAAGAAGAGAGCGCTTGGAGGTTTACATTTGAAGGTTGAATTCTTGAAGAAGATTAGGACAATCTTCATCCCAGGTATGTAAAGGCTACCCAGAACATGAGATTGTTCTCCCATGTGCCCCCATGATTGAATTAGGTTGAGTATTTGAATGTGATGGGTCTTGTCTGTGAATTCTTGAATGTTATCTTGAAAAATATCTTTAATTACTATATATTTCTCAAAGTGATGATCATCGTAACTTGAATTAACTATTTAGGTGAATTATCGTATGATTATGTATATACCTTACATAATTTCCTTACTAAAGACTTCAAGAATGAACTTAGGGGTAATGACTAGAGCCTTGACTATTTGGGTGAGTGTTTGTTATGGGCTGGGCCCTGACATGCATTTGGTGATGACTAAAGTTGATGAGATTAGTGTCCTTAGAGTCTAAAGGAGACTGGAATTAGTCTTGAAGGAATGATCCTATTCCTTAAATTGATGGATGATGAGATGAACTGATGTTTCCTATCCAAAAGTGACTAAATGATGACAAATATTGATGTTGATGTTTATGAGCATTTGAGTCATTGAAGATGTATCGAGCATTGAAATGGGTAAAAGTGAGTCTCACTCGCACCCATAACTACGTGGCCAGCATAAGGAAGGATTAGACAGTGAGAATGGATGTTTCCTTAGTCCCCAAAGAGGATTTGATGTTATATTTATTCTGGATGTAATCCAATGATGCATGCCCTTTATCTCGGCAAGGTACTGGATGGATGTGGCAATGACATAGGTTTGTTATATTATCACAGTTCGTAGGTGATAGTAGTAGGTCCGAGAAACTCCAAGATAGGTTCCCTCTTGATAGTACTCGACTGGTTTCCATCACAGTTCGTAGGTGATAGTAGTAGGTCCGAGAAACTCCAAGATAGGTTCCCTCTTGATAGTACTCGGATGTTGATGTGATGGTATGAGTCTTGATTAATGTTAATTATGATAGTGTCTAATCTTTATTCTGAGATGAGATGAGGGTGTAATGAACTAATGTAGTTCTATGTTATCCTATTTATATTATTTAGTTTTAGCCCATTTTACATACAGTACATTCCACGTACTAACGCCATTTGGCACTGTATTATTTCATGATGCAGATTCAGTAGATCGAGGACTTCAGCAGGTGAATTATTGAGGTTTAGAGCTTTCCAATTTCCAGAGATTGATGAGTCCTCCCTTACATTCGAAGGATGGTTTCCTTCTTTCAGATGTTTTAGTTATTACTTTTGATTCGTTATAGCCATGGCCTGTCATGGTACCATCCTAGACTTTTAGATATAGAGGCTTCATAGACACGGAAAGATGATAGGTTGATGTTGGGGTTTTTCGCCTTTCTTTACTGAATTGAGGTTTTCTTCATAATATATCTTGTCTTATGATGATTAATGATTAGTCTTGTGGTCTATAGTCGTACTTCTGTGATGGAAATATGATAACATGGAGTGCCCGCTATTATGTATTATGATGTCTTTCGCTGATTATAATGATTGAACGAATGTAATGAGACCAAGTGGTTCACTTGGGGATTAGAAATAGTCCCTGAGTGCCAGTTACACCTAGGGTAGCCCTCCTGTGGCATGACAAACTTGGTATCAGAGCCCAAAGTTCAAGTGTCCTAGGTAATATATGAAGTCCTGTCTAGTAGAGCTTTATTTATAGGTGTGTTGTGCACCACACTTCATAAGAAGGAGGTTATAGGACATTAGGAAGTGTTACCCTTCTTCTATGATCTAAATTCGTGCAATAGATATTAACTCTATGGAAATCTCGTTCTAATTCGTGCATTACATGTTTGTTGAATATGCCGCCAAAAAGAACTGTTGCCTAGAGAGATGCCTCAACACCAAATCCTGAGAATGCACCCTGCCAAAGGTCCCTACCTAGATAGAGACGAGGAGATGGGGATGGCCTGCCAGGACTGCTAAGGTCCCACATGTGCCCCCTGCGCAGCCCCAGCCAGCTCCCACCATCGAGGCAGAGTTTAGAGGAGCTATTACTATGCTAACTTAGCTAGTGGCCTCCAAGGTAATAGTCGGGGTCCTCAGGCTCCTAGATCTAGCTCACAGGAGTCCACAGCTGCAACATGATACAGAAACTTCTTGAGGATAAACCTGCCAGTGTATACTGGGTCAAAGATTGAGGAAGAGCCACAGAACTTCATTGACACGATGTATAAGGTCTTGAAAGCTATGTATGCCAATGAGATTGAGGGAGTTGAGCTTTCCTTGTACAAGCTGAAGGATGTTGCAAATGTTTGGTACAACTAATGGGAAGATAGTAGAGGTGAAGATGCTAAGCCTGTGGAGTGGGAGGAGTTTGAAGCTGATTTCTTTAACCATTTCTGTCCCCAAGAGTTGGGGGAGGAGAAGGTTGATGCATTCGTGGACTTAAAGAGAAGAGGGATGACCATAGAGGAGTATAGTCTCAAGTTTATTAAGCTATCCAGATATACTTTGGAGATGGTCCAAGACATGAGGGCAAGGATGAGGAAGTTTGTGTCTGGCTTGGGCAATTATGTGTAGAAGGAGTGTACAGTAGCCTTATTGATTCCAGGCATGGACATCTCCAAGATTATGGTGTATGCCCAAAACACATAGGAAGATAAGAAAAGAGACAGAGAAGAATAGATGAGTAGGAAAGCAAAATTGGCAGGGCATGAACCTAGCCAGCAGAGATAGAGTAATGGCGACAAGTCCTACTTTCAGAAGAGATCTTCTCATTATGCACCCTTTATAGCGAGTGTTCCCATCCAACAAAACAACTATGATTAGAAGTTTTATGGTTATCAGAAATCTAGCACCCTGGGTTCTTAGTCTCAAGCTAGAGGGACCCAAGGTACGAGGGAAAAGCCACCCTGCAGCAATTGCGGTAAACATCATCTGGGTAAGTGCCATATGGGCACAGATGCTTGCTACATATATGGACAAACTAGCCACTTTCAGTCCGAGAGCCCAAAGAGGAGATATGGTGAAGAGAGCAATAGAGCCCACTCCTCTGTAGAACCCCAAGTTGGAGGTCATCAAAGGGGCACTACTACGGGTACACTAACCATATTTATGCCATGGGAACTAGTTAGGACCAGGCGGTAGCACCAGATGTTGTCAAGGGTATGCTTCGAGTCTTTACTTTTAATTGTTATGCATTACTTGACCCGGACACCACTTTATCATTTGTGACCTCCTATGTGGTTGGTAAGTTCGAGATTCTTGCAGAATGTTTTCTTTAACCTTTTGTTGTTTCCATGCCTACTGATTAATCTATCTTAGCTCAGAAGGCTTATAAAGATTGTATAGTATCCATTTATCATAGAGATATCTTAGCTGACTTAGTAGAATTGAAGATGGTTGATTTTGATGTGATACTTGGCATGAATTGGCTTTACGCCTGTTATGCCTCTATTGACTATTGAACTCGGATTATTAAGTTTCAATTTCCTAATGAGACTGTCTTAGAGTGGAAGGTGAGTTCTGTTGCACCTAAAGGCAAGCTTATCTCTTATCTTAGAGCTAGAAAGATGATATCCAAGGGTTGTATTTGTCACCCAGTGCGAGTTAAGTCTGATAATGTTAAGTCTCCTACTCTTGAGATAGTCCCGATTGTGAATGAGTGATGATCTACCTGGAGTCCCTACTGATTAGGAGAATTACTTTGGGATTGATGTTCTCCCCAATACCCAGCCTTTCTCTATTCCACCCTATAAGATGACCCCTACTGAGTTGAAAGAATTGAAAGAGCAATTGAAAAGGTTTCACAAGGACTAGTCGCTCATTGGGGTGCTCTTATCCTATTCATGTGTAAGAAAGATGGGTCTCTCAAAATGTGTATAAACTACCGGTAACTGAACAAGGTCACAATAAAGAATAAATATTCGCTCCCCAGGATAGATGATCTATTTAACCAATTTCAGGGTACTACTTGCTTCTCCAAGATAGACCTCAGATTAGGTTACCATCAGTTAAAGGTGAGGGAAAGTGATATTCCAAAGACAGCCTTTAGGACAAGGTATGGCAATTTTTAGTTCTTGGTCATGTCTTTTGGGTTGACTAATGCACCTGCAGCTTTAATGGATTTGATGAACGGAGTGTTCATATACCATATCTTGACATGTTTGTGATTGTATTTATTGATAACATACTGGTGTATTCTAAGGATGAATAGGAGCATGCTAATCATCTTAGAGTGGTCTTGCAAACTCTCAAAGACCATGAATTGTATACAAAGTTTTCAAAGTGTGAGTTTTGGCTGAAGTCCGTGGCCTTCTTAGGTCATGTTGTCTCAGGCAATGGTATTCGAGTGGATGCTTCGAAAATTAAAGCGGTTAAGAACTTTCTTAGACCCATCTCTCCGACGAAAATAAGAAGTTTCTTGGGATTGGTAGGCTACTACCGTAGATTTGTTGAGGGGTTTTCTTCCTTGTCTTCATTGTTGACTAGGCTGACTCAGAAAATGGCTAAGTTTCAGTGGTCTGATGAATGCGAGAAGAGTTTCCAAGAATTGAAAACTAGATCGACTACTGTGCCAATTTTGACCTTTCCCGATGGGACGGGAGAATTTGTGATATACTGTGATGCATCTAGAGTTCGATTGGGTTTTGTGCTAATGCAGAGAGGTAAGGTGATAGCCTATGCTTCCAGACAACTTAAGATCCATAAGAAGAACTATCCGACTCATTACCTCGAGTTGGTAGTGGTGGTATTTGCACTTATGATCTTGTCACGACCCAGCCCCGTGGGCCGTGACTAGTGCCCCGGATTGGGAACCAGGACACAATCACAAAACTGAGTTACAAACACATGACTTATATTTTAGAAAAATTTTGGCAGAGTTTCCTTTGTTTTACTGACTATCCCAAAATAACCTGTATATCAGAAGATACCAAAAGAGACCCAACAGAGCCAACAGAATATCATATAAGCGTATATGGGCCAACAAGGCCGCCATAGCGGGTAAGCCACTTCATATACACATCACACAGATCTAACCATACAGACTGGGCGCAACCCACACATATATACATATCTATAGACCTCTACACAGACTGACAGAATCATAGGACGGGACAGAGCCCCGTCGTACCCACGAATAAATGTATATGCAAAGTAACAAACAAGTGTATACCAAAATTGGGCTCCGAAATAGGGGGAGCACTCCAGACAGCAGAAAAGTGTCCTGAGCTGGGGGGTCACCAAACTATACGTCGGTACCTGCGGGCATGAAAAGCATCCCCCGAAGAAGGGGGTCAATATGAAGTACGTATTGAATATGTAAACCAGAATGAGCAGAATGTAAATCTGAGTAGTAATCGAAATAAAATTATGTAACGCAAATACACATCCCAAAAGTATTAAACTGATTATATCAAAAATACAAATCATGCATAAGGCACAGGAAATATGGTCGTTCGCCCGTCAATGGCGCTATAACACAGTAGAAAAATAGTCATATCTAAAATCGAAATAGTAATTGTTACAAATTCTTTCAAAATTACACAAGTTTTCACCTATTCTCACAACTTGCAAATTTCAAAGGCATAGGAGTTAATATTAAGACAATTTATCATAAGAATGCCAAGGAACAAATACGAATCATATTCAAGTTCAGATTGCAAGAATATAGTTCCCTCGGGACTCAAATCATAGCCTATTTTCTGCTAAGTCATGCCAAAAGAAAAAGGGTGCTTTACATACCTCATGCTCTCTAATATAATCCAAACGCAAGCCAAATCCAACTTATGCTTCGGATTTCCTAAGGCCTACAAACAAGTTATAAAATGCTACATAATTAGCTAAAGGCTTTTTGGGCCTTAAATTCCAACTTCGCCCTTAATTCTACAAAAATTTGGGCAGCATTTCCCCTTAAAAATAGGACACCCCGAGAATTCAACTCGGCTTAATCAATCAGCAGCAGCAACAACAACAACCCAGCAACATCAATAATCATATAATGAACCCAACGACACCAAAATCACTTAATTCGAGTAAAAGGGTAAAATGGTCCAAAAATTTCATCACAGAAAAAAGTCATCTGAATCTAAAAATTTTTACATAAAAATGTTCCCCAAGTAATAAGAAATACAGTAGCGAAAACCATTTCGAAAATGGAGCTAATATGAGAAAGAAATCGCAAGTTAAAGTTTTCAAAACCTATTGAAAATGCAACAGTAAACAACGATTTTTACCTCAAACAACACACCAAAATCAATTTCTGAAACCCCTACGTTGTTCTCCTCAAAAAATTACACAACTTAGCCTTTTGAATAACCCAAATAAAACCAAAATTAAGAGAGAAATTGAAGATCAAAGTTGGGGAAACAACTAAAGAAGTTGCTGAAGTTCTACAGCTTTATACAAGCTATGAACCATTCTGCCACATGGCAGCATCTCGTGAGGCCACGTGGCCCCGCCCCTTTACTTTTCACCCACTGCTCAAACTTAATTTCGATGTTCCGACCTCATCCAAAGTTGAAAAAATACAATCCATATATGAAATCTTATCAAAAATAGCATTCCAAACTCAATGGTGCAGTCAAAATTTTCAACAGAGATCGTTTTATACCATTATGGGTCCCACTTCTCAATCTCGAGCACTACCAGTAGGTCAAATCACATAAAAATCTCCAGAACTAAACAAAAGGTCCTACTAGCCCAAACTCAACGTTTCGGACCCAATGGAAATATCAAAATTTGCAATTGAGGTCTCCCTGACCCCAAAACCTAAGAAAACCCATTTAAACTAATTTCGGACTCAAAAACCCAAAATATTCCCAAAAGCTCTAAAAATTACAACGAAACCATTCCTAGCATTAGTCTGACCATACAAAACTGCTGAAATTGTCAAAATTCCAATTCAAGCTTCCGAACCCTAAATATTGACCAAAGTCAAAGTTTGGCTCCGGTAACAACTAAAAATGCAACTTCTGACCTAAAATCTCAATTTTAACTCCAAATAAATTCTAATTTTCGTACCAAATTTTCCTAATTGTTCCAATGCATGAAATACTAGTTCTAACATCCTCCCCCCTTAGAACATTCATCCTCGAATGTTAAAACGGCCATATGAGTCATACAAACAATTTAGGGGAAGTTTTCTTTTCAAATATCATAACCATATATTCATTAATCAACCATTTATTTACCGCACAATAAAGTCAAGTGAAGAATGGAATTACCTGTAGGCACTGGAAACAAGTGAGGGTACTTCTCCTTCATCTACTCCTCAACTTCCCAAGTCATTTCCTCTCGGTTATTATTTCGCCACAGCACTTTAACAAAAGCCACATCTTTATTCCATAACTGCCTCACCTAAAGATCCAATATAGCTACGGGCTGCTCTTCATAAGATAGCCCTTCTGCGACCCAAATATCATCCACAGGGAAGATCCTGGAAGGATCACCAATACACTTACGAAGCATAAAAACATGGAATACCGGGTGTACCACTTCCAAATCAGTTGGCAAATCCAACTCATACGCAACCTTACCTATTCTACGAACAATCTAATATGGCCCAATATATCTCAGACTGAGCTTCCCCTTCTTACCGAACCTCATAACACCTTTCATAGGTGATACTTTAAGAAAAACCCAATCACCAATCTAAAACTCTAAATATCGACGACGATTATCTCCATAAGATTTCTGCCGACTCTGAGCCACTAACAACCGCTCCCAAATGAGTTTCACCTTATCTACTAACTATCTGAATAACACCTAGGCCAACTAATCAGCTGCTCCAACAACGAACCAACCGAACGAGTGATCTACACTTATCCACCACATAATGAACCACATCTGGGCCAATCAACTCAGTCTCTTTAACATCAAACCAACCGATCGGTGATCTACACTTCCTGCCATACAGTGCCTCATACGGTGCCATCTGAATACTGGAGTGGTAGCTGTTATTATAAGAAAATTCAATAAGTGGCAAATGATCATCCCAACTACCTCTGAAATCAATAAAACAGGCCTGCAATATATCTTCCAATGTCTAAATAGTACGCTCGGCCTGTCCATCAGACTGGGGATGGAATGCTGTACTACAGGCTCACAATATATCTTCCAAAGTCTATATGGTGCGTTCAGCCTGTCCGTCAGACAGGGGATGAAATGTTGTATTGAGACTCAGCTACATCCCCAATCCTGCTTGAAATGACTTCAAGAAATTTATTGTGAACTGGGCACCTCTGTCGGAGATAATTGAAATGGAAACCCCACGAAGTCGCACAATCTCCCTGATATAAAGTCTAGCATAATCCTCAGCTGAGTAGGTAGTTCGGACCGAAAGAAAATGGGTTGATTTCGTCAGTCGATCAACAATAACCCAAATGGAATCATACCTCCGTGGAGTACAAGGTAAACCTGTAATAAAATTTATATTAATGATTTCCCACATCCACGTCGGTATCTCTATTTCCTGCAATAGACCACCGGGCTTCTGGTGCTCAATTTTGACCTGCTGATAATTCGGACACTGAGCCACGAACTCTGTTATGTCCCTCTTCATACCATCCCACCAATATGAACATCTGAGATCATGATATATCTTCATCGACCCTGGATGAATAGAATAGCAGGCATAATGTGCCTCACCCATAAACTGTCATCACAAACCCCATCACATCGGGCACACACAACTTGCCCTGGAATAATAAGGTTCCATTGGAGGTAAGTTCAAACGAGTGGTTCCCTTTTTAAGGGCGATATCTCTATACTGAGCCAGCATATGATCCTTGTACTGACGCTGCCTAATCTCTCCCATAAGGGAAGATTCAGCCATACCTTAAACCGAAACCCCAACATCTCCAGAGTCAGTCAAATGAACTCCAAGACTAGCCAGCTGATGAATATCGTGGACTATCCCTCTCCTCTCTAAAGGTGTATCCGCTAAACTACCCATGGACTTACTGAAAGTGCATCTGCCACCATATTAGCTTTCCCTGGATGGTAGAGAATATCCACATCATAATCTTTCAGCAACTCTAACCACCTCCACTGCTGCAAGTTCAGCTCCTTCTGCTTAAAGATGTACTGGAGGCTCTTATGATTAGTATAAATATCAACGTGGACCCTATATAAATAATGTCTCCACATTTTCAAGGCATGAATCTCCACATTTTCAAGGCATGAATCACCGCAGCTAACTCCAAATCATGAGTAGGATAATTCTTCTCGTGTTTCCTGACCTGTCGAGAAATGTAGGCTATAACCCTGCCATGCTACATCAACACACACCACAACCCAACACCAGAGGCATCACAATAGATCACACACCCATCCGAACCTTAGGAAAGAGTCAAGACTAGAGCCATAGTCAACTTCTCCTTTAACAACTAGAAGCTACATTCACAAGCATCAGACCACTAGAATTATGCTCCCTTCTAAGTTAGCTTTGTCAGAGGCACTGAAATGGAGGCAAATTTCTCCACAAATCTCCGATAATAACCAGCTAACCCCAGGAAGCTACGCACCTCTGTCAGCATCGTAGGCCTAGGCCAATACTTTACGGCCTCAATCTTCTGGAAATCTACCCGGACGCCGTCAACTCCAATAATATGCCCCAGAAATGCCACCGATGACAACCAAAATTCACATTTAGAAAATTTAGCACATAATTTCTGGTGCCAAAGTATGCCCAGTACCATCCTCAGATGACCCGCGTGCTCCTCATCTAATCAAGAATAAATTAGAATATCATCAATAAATACGATCACGAACATATCCAAGAACAGTCTGAATACCCGATTCATAAGATCCATGAATACGACCGGAGCATTTGTTAGCCCAAAAGACATAACTCTAAACTCATAGTACCCATACCGGGTCCTGAACGCTATCTTGGGAATATCCTCCTCCCGTACTAGCACCTGGTAGTAACCCGACCGCAGGTCTATCTTCGAAAAACACTTAGCTCCCTGCAACTAATCAAACAAATCATCAATCCTGGGGAGGGGGTATTTATTCTTTATAGTTACCTTATTCAAATGCCAGTAATCAATACACATCCGCAACGACCAATCTTTCTTCCTTACAAATAATACCAGAGCTCCCCAGGGTGACGTACTAGGCTGAATAAAACCCTTCTCTAATAGATCTCTCAGCTGCTCTTTCAATTCTTTCAATTTTGTCAGTGCCATTCTGTACGAAGGGATAGATATAGGTTGAGTGCCTGGCAATAGATCTATAGTAAAATCCACCTCCTATTTAGGAGGAAGACATGGAAGCTCATCCGGATATACATCAGGAAATTCAATAACAACTAGAATTGGTTGAAGAGTCGGTGACTCTGCCTCTAAATCATGCACACAAACCAAATGATAAAGACAACCTTTTCTAATCATTCTTCTGGCCTTGAGGTATGAAATAAACTTACCCTTCGGCAATGCAACATTACCTACCCACTCAATGACTGATTCTCCCAAAAAATAAAATTGGACTATCTTCTTTTGACAATCAACATTAGCATAACAAAAAGCTAGCCAATCCATACCCATAATCACATCGAAATCAGTCATATCCAACTCTATCAGATCAGCCATAGTGCAGCGACCACAAATAGATACCAAACAATTTCTATAAACTCAATTAACAATAATAGATTCTCCTACAGGAGTAGCTACCTCAAAAGGCTCTATCGACTCAAACTCTATCTCAATTTATTAACCCTATATCAATTGTATTAGCAACCAAAGGAGAGATATACGATAATGTAGAACCAGGATCAATCAAGGCATACACATCTCGAGAGCAAACTAATAATATACCTATGATCACATTCGGCGATGCCTCCTGGTCCTGACGGCTAGCCAAAGCATAAGTGCAGTTCAAAGGATCGCTAGAACCCAGGACTCCACCATGACCCCTGCCACGACCCACTAATGCTAGGGTACCTTGCCCCGCAGAGCACATAGCTACCGAGGCTGAAGATGAACCTCCGACTGACCCGGTAGACTAAGCTGACCCATCTGCACCACCTCTATCTGGACAGTCCCTCATCTGGTAGCCCTGACGACCACACACAAAACAAGCACCCATGGCACGAAAACACTCCCCGGGATGCCATTTCCCACAATAAGAACATGGAGGCCTGGGTGGTCTCATCTGGCTGCTGAAACTCAAGCCTGTCCCTAAATGACTTGCACCCTCTAACCTCCTACTGGTGATCTACGGAAATGTACCCCGTACAGACCGGGGAGGATATATACTCTGCTACTGCTGGGGCTATCTGCCTCGATAATCCCCTACATACCCGGATGACCTGGTCCTCTTGGGCTGACCTTTGTCATCTACTCTATCAATCTGATGTCCCCTGTGGCGGTCCTCCATGCCCTGAATGTGGGCCTAAATACGAGCAATGTCCATGCCGATCTGGGCCGCCATCACTAAGCAACTGTCGATATAATACGGGTCCAACCCCACTATGTACCGGTGCATCCGGTCAGTCATATTAGCAACAAATGTAGGTGCAGACCTGGCCAGCGAATCAAATTCCAAGCTGTATTCCCAAACTGACCTGCCCCGCTATTTCAGCAGCAGGAATCTGTCCTCTCTAGCTCATCTCACCTCCGGAGGTAGAAAGTAGGCCAGAAAAGCTTGAGTAAACTCACCCCAAATGGCTGGAGCGGCGCCCTCTCCTCTAGACAGTGTCCATGACTCATACTAGTTAGCTACCATGTCATGAAGTCAGTAGGATGCCAGCTCAACTGATTCTATCTCCAGTGCACCAATCAGTCGCAAAGTTCGTTGCATCTTTTGAACAAACTCATGGGGCTCCTCCGCGAGTTTGGACCCGAAGAACTCTGGTAGCCCAAATATCAGGAAATCACAAGCCCGCGAGCTGTCACGGTGAACTACCTAGTCACCGCCTGCCCCCTGTCTGTGAGCCTAGCCTGCCACCAGCTAGGTCAATAACTGGACCACCTCTCATAACTCCCCGATCTCTGCACCATGCTGAGAGGCTAAAGGTTCTGGCACTCGAACCTCAGGAGCTAGCAGTGTAGCCAAGCTAGCTATCGGGGGTGCAATACCAGGCTCACTCTGAGCACGAGCCCTAGTAGTCACCCGAGCTCGACGGGTCTCACCTACCACTGCAGGCCTACCCCTCTAAGTAGCTGGGGTCTTACTCGGAGGCATTGCTACAACCAAAACAATCTGTCAGAAAAGGGGTCATCCTAATACCACAGTTCTATCGCACAATCTAAGATCAGAAAGAAAGAATAACATCCTAAATGCCCTATAGCCTCCTGTTTATAGATGTGGTGCACAACACACCGATAAACAAGACTCTACAAGACATAGTCTGTGGACATTCCAAGAATGAACTACTCTGATACCACTTCTGTCACGACCCAGCCCCATGGGCCGTGACTAGTGCCCAGATTAGGCACCCAGACACAATCACAAAACAGAGTTACAAACAGATGACTTACATTTTAGAAAAATTTTCACAGAGTTTCCTTTGGTTTACTGACTATCCCAAAATAACCTACATATCAGAAGATACCAACAGAGACCCAACAGAGCCAACAGAATATCATATAAGCGTATACAAGCCGACAAGGCCGCCATGGTGGGTAAGCCACTCCACATACACATCACACAGATCTAACCATACAGACTGGGCACAACCCATACATATATACATATCCACAGACCTCTACACAGACTGACAGAATCATAGAATGGGACAGGCCCCCGCCGTACCCACGAATAAACATATATGCAAAGTAACAAACAAGTGTATACCAAAAGTGGACTCCAAAACAGGGGGAGAACTCCAAACAACAGAAAAGTGTCCTAAGCTGGGGGTTCACCAAACTGTACGTCGGTACCTGCTCCAAAACAGAAGGAGCACTCTAAACAATAGAAAAGTGTCCTAAGCTGGGGGGTCACCAAACTGTACGTCGGTACATGCAGGCATGAAACACAGCCCCCGAAGAAAAGGGTCAATACTAAGTATGTACTGAATATGTAAAGTAGAATGAGCAGAAAGTAAATTTGAGTAATAATCAAAATAAAATTATGTAAGGCAAATACATTTCCCAAAAGTATTAAAATGATTACTTCCAAAATACAAATCATGCATAAGGCACAGGAAATATGGTCGCCCGCCAGTTAATGGCGCCACAACACAGCATAACACTAGAAAGTTCAAATCTTTGAAATCTCTGTCACATATCATAAACATAGTAGAAGCCCAATCACAGCATAATAGCACTCTAAGTGGAGCCCAGCCCTTGGGCGAAGCCAACCCGCCAAACACAATATAACACCATAATACATATATATATCATAGTGCGCACGACAACAACCGGCCCGGGAACGGGCGAACGATACCATAGTAGGCACGAGCAGAGTTGTGAGTAATCATATGCATAAGATCATTATCATAAATCCAAAACATCTGTAAAATAGTCATAGCTGAAATTGGAATAGTAATTATTACAAACTCTTTCAAAATTACACAAGTTTTCACCTATTCTCGCAACTTGCAAATTTCAAAGGCATAGGAGTCAATATTATGAAAATTTATCATAAGAATGCTAAGGAACAAATATGAATCATACTCAAGTTTGGATTGGGAGAATATAGTTCCCTCGAGAGTCATATCATTGCATATTTTCAGCTAAGTCATGCCAAAAAAAGGGTGCTGTACATACCTCACGCTCTCCAATTTAATCCAAATGCAAGACAAGTCCAACTTATGCTTCAGATTACCTAAGGCATACAAACAAGTCATAAAATGCTACACAATCAGCTAAAGGCTTTTTGGGCCTTAAATTCCAACTTCGCCCTTAATTCTATAATAATTTGGGCAGTATTTCCCCTTAAAAATAGGCCACCTCGAGAATTCAACTCGTCTTAATCAATCAATAATAAAAACAATTACAACCCAGCAATATCAATAATCATATAATGAACTCAACGACACCAAAATCACTTAATTCAGGTAAAAAGGTAAAACGGTCCAAAAATTTCATCGCCAGAAAAAGTCGTCTAAATCTTAAAAATTTTACATGAAAATGTTCCCCAAGTAATAAGGGATGCAGTAGCGAAAATCCTTTCAAAAATGGAGCTAATATGAGGAAGAAATCGCAAGTTAAAGTTTTTAGAACCTATAGAAAATGCAATAGTAAACAACAATTTTTACCTCAAATGATGCACCAAAATCAATTTCTAAAGCTCCTACATTGTTTTCCTTAGAAAATTACACAACTTAGCCTTTTGAATCACCCAAATCGGACCAAAATTGAGAGAGAAATTGAAGATCAAAGTGGGGGAAACAACTAAAGAAGTTGCTGAAGTTCTACAACTTTATACAAGCTTTGAACCATTCTGCCATGTGGTAGCATCTGGTCGGGCCACATGGTCCCGCCCCTTTACTTTTCACCCACTGCTCAAACTTAATTTTGATGTTCCGACCTTATCCAAAGTTGAAATAATACAATCCATATATGGAATCTAATCAGAAACAGCATTCTGAACACAATGGTGCAGTCAAAATTTCTAACGGAGATCGTTTTATGCCATTATGGGTCCCACTTCTCAATCTCGAACACTATCGGTAGGTCAAATCACACAAAAACCTCAGAACTTGGAAGCTCAAAAAATTACAACTAAGTCATTTCTAGCATTAGTCTGACCATCTAGAACTGCTGAAATTGTCAACTTTCTAATTTGAGCTTCTGAACCCCAAATGTTGACCAAAGTCAAACTTTGGCTCTGGTAACAACTAAAAATGCAACTTCTGACCTAAAATCTCCATTTTAACTCCAAATAAATTCCAATGTTGGTCCCTAATTTTCCTAATTGTTTCAATGCATGAAATATGAGTTCTAACAGATCTGGCATCATTATTTTTATGGAGTACATGTGAACGTGTTCGCTGACCACAAAAGCTGGCAATACCTATTCAGTTAGAAGGAGCTCAACCTATGGTAGAGGAGATGGTTGGAGTTGCTTAATATTTATGATATAAACATCCTCTACCACCCAGGTAAAACATTGTTGCTGATGCTCTTAGCAGGTTGTCTATGGGTAGCATCGCCCATGTGGAAGAAGGGAAGAAAGAATTGGCTAAGGATGTTCATAGATTGGCTCGGCTGGGAGTGCAACTTGATGAGAACAATGAAGGAGGGATTAATGCTCAGAACGGGTTTGTTTCATCTTTAGTATCAAAAGTGAAGGAAAAGTAAAACCAAGACCCCATCTTGTTCTAATTGAAATAAGTAGTTCACAAGCAAAAGGTGATGGTTTTCTCCAAAGGGGGAGATAGGGTGTTAATATACCAGGGTAGATTGTCTGTTCCCGACATTGATGGTGTCTGAGAAAGAATCATGGCTGAAGCTCATAGCTATAGATATTCTATCCATCCTGGCTCCACCAAGATGTACCACGACTTGAGAGAAGTTTACTGGTGGAATGGCATAGAGAAGGATGTTGCTAAATTTCTCTCTAAGTGCTCCAATTATCAACAGGTCAAGGTTGAACACCATAGACCTTGTGGGTTAGCTCAAAATTTTGAAATCCTGAAGTGGAAGTGGAAGATGATCAATATGGATTTCATTACCGGTTTATCAAAGTCCCAAAAGCAGCATGATTTGATATGGGTGATTATGGATAGGATGATCAAATCAGCCTACTTCTTGGCTGTCAAGACAACTAATACAAATGAGGAATATGCCCAGTTATACATTTGTGAGATTAAGAGGTTGCATAGGGTTTCCTTGTCTATCATCTCAGACAGAGGAACTCAATTCACCTCCCAATTTTGGCGATCTTTTCAGAAGGAATTTGGTATGAAAGTGAAGCTGAGCACAGCCTTCTATCCTCAGACAGATGGACAGTTCAAACTTTGGAGGATATGTTGAGAGCTTGTGTCCTTGACATCAAGGGAAATTAGGATGATCATCTACCATTGATCGAATTTACATAACCTTATGAAGCTTTGTATGGGAGGAGATATATATCACCAATTGGATGATTTCAGGTTAGTGAGGTTGAATTGATTGGGAGAAGTCCATGGAGAAGGTAGAGTCATTTGAGTAAGGTTGAAGATAGCACAAAGTTACCAAAAGTCTTACACTGACATGAGGAGAAAGGACTTGGAATTTGAGGTGGTTGATTGGATGTACTTGAAAGTATCACCCATGAAGGGTGTCATGAGGTTTTACAAGAAGGTGAAGCTGAGTCCATGCTATGTCAGACCCTATCAGATTGTGAGAAGCATTATGAAGTCACTTATGAGCTAGACTTACCTTCCGACCTAGATGG
>DF361992.1:0-26715 GCA_000787875.1 Solanum virginianum
ATATATATTCTTAACTTATATTATAAAAAAATTAATTTCTATTTTTTAAATTAGCACATTTTAATCAAATTAATTATAAAAATTGAAATAATTGTTAAAATATTTGATAAAAAATAATCTATCTAATATAACTAAAACAAATAAATGACTCTTAATGTGAAATATCAAGTCAATACTACAAAAATAAATGAGAATAAAAAGTATAATATAAGTTTTAAATTTAAAATAAAAAAAATTAACATAATACTCTTATGCCTTCCAATATAACATACAAGAAAAAAAATATATGTATATTTCTAACTTTATCCAACAATGAATTCAACTTTAATTTAAAACATAGAATAAATAAATAAATAAATAAATAAATAAAATATAATGTGAAAAATTGTATGAAATCACATGACAAATAAAGATAGAGAATAAGAAAGAAATGAAAAATCAATAATATAAAAAGAATTTAAAATAATCAAAATAAAAATAAATAACAAAAATGAAAAAATAAAAATAAAAGGACAAAATTTAAAAGTAATCAATATGTAATTACACCTTGTAATTACCTGCAATTCACAACCTCCCCTTGTAATTGAAAAGTGTAATACACCCCGTCAATTATATCCAATTATGTGATGACCATGTAATTACCTGTCCAACCAAACAGATAGACAATGTAATTACCCTTAATTCCACATAATTCAATTATCACTGTATCCTTCCAAACAGGCTCTTATTGAAAATCTCATTATGTGAAAATTGGAAAGGTGTCACGTCCCGGGAGGGTATCCTAGACGTGACTGGAACTCAGAGACTATTGCTAGTCCCCAAGCGGACCACCTAGTTTCATTTTGCCTTTATTTAGTCAATTCATCAGCGAAAGAAAATAAGATAATAATAATAATAATAATATAATTCTATTTGTGGGCCCAATACTATCAATCTCAATCTACCATAGAGGAAGTAGAATATCCAACAATAGTCTCAATATAAAGAAGGAAGAGAGAAAGAACCCTCGACTTCAACATCAACATCTACGTCTATGAAGCCTCTATACTATTGTTTGAGACAGTACCATGACAAGACATGGCTACGAAAGATCAAGTAAAAGACTACCAATCAAAAGAAAATAAACATCCTCCGAATGCAGGGGAGAACTTACCACTGTCTGGAATAGAGTGCTCTGAACCTCAATGATCGGGCTGCTAAAGTCCTCGGTCTATTGAATCTGTATAATAAAATAATGCAGCGCCAGAGGGGCATTAATACATGGAATGTACTGTATGTAAAACGGGCTAAAGAAAAAGGAAATAATATGCAATCACTCCTCAATCACTCAGTCTCATCTCACAGTAAAGGGCAAGACTCTAGCACCTCATTATCCATCAAACATCAAACATTCACATCACATCGGAGTTCTATCATCATGAAATCTATCTGATATATATCGCAGGAGTATCCTAGAGGTAGGAAGGTACTCCTCCCTCTGTCGTGTGTCATCTTTTGCTTTTTGATCTATCCCAAAAAGAATGTCACCTTACTCAACACTATCTATGAGCCAGTAGTGATACAATAAATAGATGTCGTTGTCACATCTGTCTAGTACCTTGTCGGGGTAAGGGATGAGTTTGTCAATGGATCCAAAAGTCTATCAAGTCTTCTTTTGGGACAAAGGAAACATCTGCTTTCACGGTCCAATCCTCTCTTACCCTGGCCACGTAGTTAATGAATATGAGTGAGACTCACTCTTACCCATTTTGGTGCTAATACTCCTCCTAGGACTCAATATCATCCATCAAGAACTCTTATCATCCAACCTCTACGAACAAGACTATATTTCCAAATTTCAAGGAAAATATATTCATTCAACTCTATCAGTATTAGTTTCAGCTATCACAGTCATCTACACACCCACCTCAGTACTCAGACTCAGTCATGCATCACATTCAGACAGTTAAAGCTCTAGACATCCCCCTAAGTACATTATTCAAATCTTTACAGAGAGAGTTTGTAAGGGTTTGATCACAATCATATAATAATGTATGTATACAGTAAACTTTAAGCATGATGATCATCAATTTAGGATATAAAATATAATTTAAAGAATACATTCAAGAACTCAAGATAGTATCTAAAAATTTAATGCTAATATTCAAGAAACTTTCAAGAAAGCATAATTCAAGACTTCTTAACATTTATTCTTCTTACATTCAAGAACTTAAGAAAATATCCAAGAATTTAATGCTAATATTCAGGAAACTTTCAAGAAATCATAATTCAAGACTTCTAAACATTTATTTTTTATCCTAACTCTACATTGGACACATGAAAGAACAGTTTCATACTTTCGGGTAGCCTTTACACACTTGGGAAGGACGAATCTTCAAGGAATTGGAGCTTTCACAGAAACCCTAACCTCTCTTGTTCTTCTCTTCTCTTAGAATTCACATAAAAGTCTTAGAAAATGTATGGGTTTAAAACCCTTTTTGTATGAAATATCCGTTAAAACCCTTTTTGAGGATATTAAAATATATTGGAAAGGACAAAATTACCCTTCTCGAATTAGAAGAAAAAAAATTTTTGAACACAGGTGCGTATCGCGAAGAAGGCCCGCACCAGTGTTTTTGGTGAATTTTTACATCAGTTCAATTCCTGTCGAAAACAAAAAGAAAAACTTAAGTATTGCTCCACGCCCCTGGCGCGTCGTGGAGGGGACGCGGAGAACACACTATTTCTGGCCAAAATTGGATATTTCAAAAATCAACCCAGCTTGTTTTAAGTCGAGTCGAGATAATTTTCTGACTCAACTTTCCACGCTGATCACAAATTCGATCTCGGATTTTTCATCAGAGCTTGGGAAGATGTGTTGTACACACGATGTATTTTAGGGGCATTTTGTTAATTTTTATAGGGTGTTAGATTATCTCCCCCTTAGAATCATTCATTCTTGAATGATAAGTAAAGGTCAGACGGGAACCCGAATAATCCCAGAATTCATCTCATTCCTCACTCGGGAACACTCGAACCCTCACTGTCCATCGTCTATCTATCTCTGTCTTAGACATCTGGAATTGAATAAAACAAGGCATCAACTTAATGAAAAGAAATATTCAGAACTGGTAAGAATAATAATATTTACCTTCATCATTGTCATCACTTGGCGCGAATAGATGCGGTTATTTGAGTTTCATCGCTTTCTCAGCTTCCCACGTAGCTTCCTCAACAAATTGGTTCCTCTATAAAACTTTAACGGAGGCTATCTCTTTATTCCTCAGCTTAAGAACTTGTCAGTTAAGGATTTGGATTGAAATTTCCTTGTATGCTAAGCTATCTTTCACACCCGTACTCTCCACAGGGATTGCTAAGGCTGGATCCCCCAAACACTTCTTCAGCATGGACATGTGAAACACCGGGTGAACCCTGTCTGGCTTGGAAGGCAAGTCTAACTCATAAGCAACCTTCCTAATCCTCCTTACAATCTAGTATGGTTCGATATAACGGGGACTCAACTTCCCCTTCTTGGAAAATCTCATGACACCCTTTATGGGTGACACCTTCAAGTAAAACCAATCATCTACTTCAAACTCCAAGTCTCTTCTTCTCACATCCATATATGACTTCTGGTGACTCCGGGCTATCTTTAACCTTTTTTGGATCACCTTCACCTTCTCCATAGACTGGTGTACTAGATTAGGCTCAATCAACTCAGATTCATCCACCTCGAACTAGATAATTGGTGATCTACATCTCCTCTCGTATAATGCTTCATAAGGGGTTCTATGAATGCTGGCATGATAGCTATTATTGTATGTGAACTCAATCAATAGTAGGTAATCATCCCAATTTCCTTTTGAAGTCGATAACATATGCTCTCAACATATCCTCCAAAGTCTGTATAGTGTGCTCTGCCTCTCTATCTATCCGAGGGTGAAAAGCAGTGCTCAAGTTCACCTTCATACCCAATCCCTTCTGGAAAGATCTCTCAAATTAAGAGGTGAATTGAGCTCCTCTGTCCGAGATGATGGATAAGGGAACCCCA
The DNA here is from genome assembly GCA_000787875.1 of Solanum virginianum. Taxonomy (NCBI): domain Eukaryota; kingdom Viridiplantae; phylum Streptophyta; class Magnoliopsida; order Solanales; family Solanaceae; genus Solanum; species Solanum virginianum. Next base: position 4,031 of record DF361992.1, read on the forward strand.
TGCAACCTCAAAATCTCACGAAGGTAAAGTCGGGCATACTCCTGAGCCGTATAAATTGTATTAACCGCCAAAAAGTGGGCTGATTTAGTCATCCTGTCAATAATCACCCATTCGAATCATTCTTCTTTCTGGATCTTGGTAAGACGGTAATAAAATCCATGGTGATCACCTCCCACTTCCACTTTGGAATTTCAAAGTTCTGAGCTAATCCACACGACTTTTGATGTTCAACCTTGACTGTTGGCAATTGCGACACTTAGAAACAAATTCAGCAATGTATTTCTTCATCCCATTCCATCAATAGACTTCCCTCAAGTCATGGCACATCTTGGTGTAGCCAGGATGGATGGAATATCTCTTGCTATGAGCCTTGGCCATGATTCTGTCTCAAACAACATCAACATCGGGTATACATAATCTTCCTTGATATTTGAATACCCCATCTCCCCCTTTGGAGAAAACCATCACCTTCTGCTTGTGAACCGCTTCCTCAAGTTGCACTCCCAATTGAGCCAATCTATGCACTTCCTTGGCTAATTCTCTCTTCCCCTCCTCCACTTGGGTAGTACTAGCCATAGACATCCTGCTAAGAGCATTAGGAACAATGTTAGCCTTACCTAGTGGTAGAGAATGCTCATGTCATAATCCTTGACCAACTCCAGCCACCTCCTCTGCAGCAGGTTGAGCTCTTTTTGACTGAACACGTACTGCAAGCTCTTAAAAAATCAACCCAGCTTGTTTTAAGTCGAGTCGAGATAATTTTCTGACTCAACTTTCCACGCTGATCAAACTCCATACAGATAGTGAGCCAGAGCTTAAGTGCGAATACCACTTCTGCCAACTCTAGATCATTTGTCGGATAGTTCTTCTCATGGATCTTAAGTTGTTTTGAAGCACAAGCTATTACCTTCCTTTTCTATATAAACACACACCCCAATCCAACTCTGGATGTATCACAGTATATCACGAAGTCACTTGTCCCGTCTGGCAAGGTCAACACTGGTGTTATAGTCAATCTAGTCTTCAACTCCTGAAAACTCTTTACACATGCCTCAGACTACTGAAACTTGGCCTCTTTGGAGTCATCTTTGTCAAAAAGGCTGACAGAGATGAGAAGCCCTCCACAAATCTATGGTAGCACCGGGCAAAACCCAAGAAACTTCTTATTTCTGTGAGGGAAGTTGCACTTGGCCAGTTCTTAACCGCCTCAATCTTCTTCATATACACCCGATTACCATCTCCTAAAATAACATGGCCTAAGAAAGCCACTGACTTGAGCCAAAACTCACACTTGGAGAATTTCGCATACAACTCATGATCTTTGAGTGTTTGCAAAACCACTCTAAGGTAATTAGCATGCTCATCTTCATTCCTCAAATACACTAGGATGTCATCAATAAATACGATCATGAACATGTCAAGATATAGTCTGAATACCCTATTCATCAAGTCCATGAAAGCTGCAGGTGCATTTGTCAAATCGAAGGACATGACTAAGAACTCAAAATGGCCATACTGTGTCCTAAAGGCTGTCTTTGAAATATCACTTTCCCTCACCTTTAACTGATGGTAACCTGATCTGAGGTCTATCTTGGAATCCATATATGACTTCTGGTGACTCCGGGCTATCTTTAACCTTTTTTGGATCACCTTCACCTTCTCCATAGACTGGTGTACTAGATTAGGCTCAATCAACTCAGATTCATCCATATTCTGGGAAGTGCATACTTATTCTTTATGGTAACCTTATTCAACTGTTAGTAGTCAATGTATATCCTTAAAGACTCATCTTTCTTACGCACGAATAGGACAGGAGCACCCTAAGGTGAGACATTAGGCCTTATGAAACCTTTCTCCAACAAGTCTTCTCTTTTAATTCTTTCAACTCTGCGGGTGCCATTCTATAGGGTGGAATTAAGATAGGTTTGGTATTGAGAAGAACATCAATCCCAAAGTCAATCTCCCTATCAAGAGAGACTCCAAGAAGATCATCAGCAAATACCTTAGGAAACTCATTCATAATTAGGACTGACTTGAGAGTAGGAGACTTAACATCATCAGACTTTACTCACACGAGGTGGTAAATACAACCCTTGGAAATCAACTTTTGAGCTCTAAGTTAGGATATGAATTTACCATTAGGGGCCATAAAACACCCTCTCCACTCTAAGACAAACTCATTAGGAAACACCACACAATCCCTATAAACCCTCTCAACTAGGATAGACTCACCAGTAGGAGTAGAAATAGTAAAGGGCTCAAGCAAACACTTTGGATGAATCCGAAACTTACTAGCCACATAAGGGGTCACAAAAGACAAAGTGGCACCTGAGTCAAGTAATGCATAGCAATCATAAGTAAAGACATGAAGCATACCCATGACAATATCTAGTGCAGCCTCTTGCTCCTGTCAGTTACCCATAGAATAAAGACGGTTCATCCTACCTCCTGTACCTATAGTAGTAGTACCCCTCTGCTGGTTACCCGCTGGAGGTGCTGTCAAAGACTGAGCTCTGCCGCTCCCCTCACCTCGCCTCCTCTTTGGACACTCAAAGTTAAAATGTCCAGCCTGACCACATGCATAGCATACATCCTTGCCAACACGACACTTACCCAGATAAAGCTTACCACACTCGCTGCAAGGTGGCTTTCCCCTCATACCTTGGGTCACACTGGCCAGAGACTGAGCAGTTGGGGTCCTAAAATTCTGATAACCTTGAGATTTTTTATCATACTTATTTGGCTGGATGGGCACACTCGCTGCAGACTCTGCAGGATGAGATGATCTCCTCTGGAAATAGGACTTGTCACCCTTATTCTGTCTCTGTGGGCTAGGCTCATGTCCCGCTGACTTCGCCTTTCTGCTCAAATTCTCTTCTCTATGTCTCTTCTTATCCACCTTGGCCTATTAGGCATACACCATAAGTCTAGAGATGTCCATATTAGGAATCAACAAAGCAGCCTTACACTCTTTCTACACATGTCTGGCCAGGCTAGACACAAAGCTCTTCATCCTCGTTCTCATATCTTTCACCATCTCAAGAGCATACCTTGATAGTTTGATGAAATTAAGGCTATACTCCTTCATAGTCATCTCTCCCTATTTCAGATTCACAAACTCCTTTGCCTTCGCCTCCCTCAATTCTTGAGGAAAGAAGTGTCAAGGAAGGTGGTTTAAAACTCCTCCCATGAGGTAGGCTCCGCATCCTCACCTTTACTCCCCTCCCACCAGGTGTATCACACATTAGCCATATCCTTTAGTTGGTAGGATGCAAGCTCCACTCCTTTAAGCTTATTCGCATGCATAGCCCTCAGAACCTTATACATCTCATCTATAAAATTCTACAGGTCCTCCTCTACTTTTAACCTTATATATACTGGTAGGTTCATCCTTAAGAAGTCCTTGAGTCGGGTTGTTGCTAAGGGCTCCTGTGAGCCAGAACTAAGGGCTTGGGAACCTTAGCTATTTCCCTAAGAGGCCACCAACTGAGTCAGCATGGTGATGGCTCTTTTGAATTTTACCTCAGTAGTGGGAGCTAGCTTGGGCTAAGCAGGAGGTGCCTGAGGGACCTCAGCAGTCCTAGCGGGGCGTCTCTATCTCCTAGTCTCAGTCTGAACCAGAGCCTCTGATTGGGTGTTCTTAGTAACTGGGACTGGGGCATCTCTCTGACTAGCTGTTCTCTTGGGTGACATTTTTCTGTAAGCGTAAAATGCACGAGTTAAAACAGGATTCCACAAGTTAACTTTATAGCACGAACTCAAATCATAGAAGAAGGTAAAACTTCTAGATGCCCTATAGCCTCCTATTTATGAAGTGTCATGCACAACACACCCATAAACAAGACTCTACTAGACACAACTTCATAGACTCCCTAGGACACTCGAACTCTAGGCTCTGATACCATGTTTGTCATGCCCCGGGAAGGTACCCTAGACGTGACTAGCACTCGGAGACTATTGCTAGCCCCCAAGCAGATGACCTAGCTTCATTTTGCCTTTGTTCAGTTAATTCATCAGCGTAAGAAAATAAGATAATAATAATAATAATATAATTTTTTTGTGGGCTCAAACTACCAATCTCAATCTATCATAGAGGAAGTAGAATATCCAGCAAAAGTCTCAATATAAAGAAGGAAGAGGGAAAGAAGCCCCGACTTTAACATCAACATCTATGTCTATGAAGCCTCTATACTATTGTTTGAGATGGTACCAGGCCATGGCTACCAAAGATCAAGTAAAAGACAATAAATTAAAAGAAAATAAACATCCTCCGAATGCAGGGCAGGACTCACCACTATTTGGAATAGAGTGCTCTGAACCTCAACGATCGGGCTGCTGAAGTCCTTGGTCTATCGAATCTACATCATAAAATGATGTAGCGCCAGAGGGGCGTTAGTACATGGAATGTACTGTATGTAAAATGGGGTAAAGAAAAAGGAAAAAATATGCAATCACTCAGCCTTACCTCAGAGTAAAGGACAAGACTCTCGCACCTCACTATCCATCAAATATCAAACATTCACATCGCATCAGAGTTCTATCATCATGAAACCTATCTAGGAGTTTCTATAACCGACAACCACTATCTATGAGTCGGTAGTGATATAACAAAGAGATGTCATTGCCACATCCATCAGTACCTTATCGGGGTAAGGGACGAGTCTGTCAATGGATCCAAAAGTCTGTCAAGTCCCCTTTTGGGACAAAGGAAATATCTGCTTTCACGGTCCAATCCCCTCTTATGCTGGCCACATAGTTAATGAATACGAGTAACACTCACTCTTACCCATTTCGGTGCTAATACTCCTCTTAGGACTCAATATGCTTATAAGTCTATCCATCCATTAAGTACTCTCATCACCCAACCTCTACGGGCAAGACTATCTTTCTAAATTTCAAGGGAAATATATTCATTCAACTCTATCAGTATTAATTTCAGCTATCACAGTCATCAACACACCCACCTTAGGACTCAGACTCAGTCACGCATAACATTCAGACAGTCAAGACTCTAGACATCCCCCTAAGTTCATTATTCAAGTCTTTACAGAAAGAGTTTGTAAGGGTTAGATCACAATCATATAATAATGTAAGTATACAGTAAACTTTAAGCATAATTATCATCAATTTAGGATATAAAATATAGTTTAAAGAATACATTCAAGAACTCAAGTTAATATCCAAGAATTTAATGCTAATATTCAAGAAACTTTCAAGAAATCATAATTCAAGACTTCTAAACATTTACTTTTCATCCTCTTCTAAACATTTATTTTTCATCCTAACTCTACATTGGACACATGGAAGAACAATTCCATGCTTTCGGGTAGTCTTTACATACCTGGAAAGAACAAATCTTCAAGGAATTTAAGTTTTTACAGAAACCCTCACCTCTCGTGTTCTTCTCTTCTCTTAGAACTCACTTAAAAGTCTTAGAAAATTTATGGGTTTAAAACCCTTTTTGTACGAAATATCCTTTAAAACTCATTTTGGGGATATTAAAATATATTAGGAAGGACCAAATTGCCCTTCCCAAATTAAAAGAAAAAAATATTTTCTGAACACAGATGTGCGTCGCGGAGGGGGCGTGCACTAGTGTTTTGGTGAATTTTTACGTCAATTCGATTCTCGTCAAAAACAAAAGAAAAACTTAAGTGTTGCTCCGCGCCCCTGGCACGTCGCGGAGGGGACGCGGAGAACACACTGTTTATGGCCAAAATTAGACATTTCAAAAATCGACCCGACTTGTTTTAAGTCGGGTCGAGACCATTTTCTGACTTGATTTTCCGCGCGGATTGCAAATTCGATCTCTAATTTTTTCATCAGAGCTTGGAAAGACGTGTTATGCGCACAATATATTTTAGCAGCATTTTGGTGTATGTATATATATAATTAGATGTTTATATTACTGTATAATTCAATCAAAATTTATTTAGAGAATATTTTCTAACAACTATTAGCTTATGTAAAATAATATAAGACAGGTTTGAAATAATAAACTATACTGAAAAGCACCTAAAAGCTTACATTTCATCGTGCAACCAAAAAAGTTATATTGATTCAAAAACACTTGTAATAAGTTATATTGTAGTTATAATTTTTTTCTCGATTAATAATCATTTAATTTATTTGATAATAAAATTTGAACAAAAAATATTGCCAATAAAATATTATACTATTAAGTTAATTATTACTAGAATTTGAGATACTTGAAACAAAATAATTATTGAATTATAATATTTAGCTTTAAATTACTTTCTAGGAATAAATACTTGCTACTACGCTAACAAATTTCAAACACGATTGGGGCGAAGTTTAATCATTAACTATAAAAATTTTATTATTGGAAAAAATATATGATTATATCGTTTAATAAGCATAAGCACAAAACTTTTATAACTTGAAAAAATAATTTATTTATCTACACATTTTTTGTTAAATAATTTATTATGGTTAAAAGGTTATTATTCTTATGATAAATTTAAATTTGTGGAAAAAAATCTACATCATAAAATGATGTAGCGCCTACACATTTTTTGTTAAATAATTTATTATGGTTAAAAGGTTATTATTCTTATGATAAATTTAAATTTGTGGAAAAAGTTATTAATTAGTTATGAAATTTTTATTATGGAAAAATATTTATGGCTATTTCATTTGATTATTGCCATTTAAAAAAAAAAAAACATTAACTAAAATTACTTATTTAGCTTCAAAGTTTTATTCAAATAATCTTTTGCAACTAAAAAAAATACTTTTTACTATGATAATTTAGATTCATGGTAAATATTAATGATTTTATTTTAGCTACAAATCTACGGCTATTTCATTTTACCTAGCTATAGCCACAATTTTTTTATACTTGAAGCAAAGATATTTATTTAGCTACAATATTTTGTGTCAAATAATTTATTGTAGCTAAAGAGTAACTATTGCTATAATTACTCTTATTGCGTGACAAAAAAATATGATTAGCTACAAAATTTATTGTAATAATAAAATTGTAGCTATTTAGGTAACTATTGCCATGATTCTTAGCTATTATAGCAAAAAGTTGTTATATTCGTGGCAAAACTTAATAATAGGCTACGAAATTTAATTATAACAAAAAATCTATGGCTATTTCACTTAACTATTGCCACAATTTTCTATGACTTGAAGCAAATAAGTCAGTAAATGTATTTATTTAGCTACACTATTTTGTTTCAAATAATTTATTGTAGCTAAAGAGTTACTATTGCTACACTCATTTTTATTTATCACAAAAACCTATCATTAGCTACAGATTTTTATTGTAGCAGTAAAATTGTGGCTAGTTAAATAATTATTGCCATGATTGTTAGCAATTATGAAAAAAATAAGAATTTAGCTTTGCCAATTTAATTTTCGTGGCTAAGAAATTCGATGAATTTTTAGTTAGCCACGAAATTTAAATTTTTATAGTTATTATTAAATAATAACTATAATTTTCAAATTCATAGCTTAGATTTCGTAGCTATAAGTATATTTTCTTGTAGTGTATCTTCATATGACTCAAAGAAAAAAATTTCAGTATATACACAATATTAAGAGGATGATGAAAATCAATACACATGCTACAAATCAAATTCTAGTCATGGTATTTTAAAATTTGTATATATCTTATCTTTGGAATAAACTGAAACTTCCTTATCTGAAGAATAGAATTGAAAAATACATTTATTTAATAATAGCTTTTTCTTTTTATTGCATTTTCACTTGAAAGCAAGAAATGTAGCTTTAATATTTCTTATTCAATAGATGAAAATAAGTTTTAATACTTAACATGACAACTCATTATTAAAATATATCACAAGATTCAATAGATCTCATACTAAAAATAGCTTTGAGTGTTATGGCATGTTCTATACCATTAGAATTGATCATTTGCTCTCATAGCTGGTTAGGGGTGTCAAAAGAATATGAAAAATCGATCGAATCTAACCATATCAAATTGATTTTTATTATTTTTTAAAGAAAATCATGGACTCTTATTTAAGTCTATAACCGCCCTGAATAATTAGGATAATCTTTTTAGTTTATAAACAAAATCAAAATTTTTTTGAACCGAACCGAATAACTTTACATGTATGTAAATATATTTTATATATTAACATATTAAATTTAATATATAAATATATTTTATAATTTTTCAAATGTAAATATAATCAAGGTCCTCGATCTTTAGTGATTGGACGATTTTAGGTCTTTGCCCTTTAATTGTCTTTAATTAAATAGGTTTCAAATTAAAAGATACTATCATAAAAACTTCATCAAGAAATATGACAAAATTTATAAAAATATTTCTTTATACAATTTTAGATCAAATAATATAACAAGAAGATTTCACTTTCTTGACTTTTTGGTGAATTAAAGTGTATCTTCAAAAATATATTTGTAAAGAAATATTTTAATAATAGTGTAATTTGAAATGATACTTTAAAAATTTTAAAAAATTGAAAATTAACCGAACCATACTCGATACCGAAGAGAAACCACTATGATTGGGATGGTTTTAAAAAATTTAATTTTGATTATATATTATAAAATACCCAAAAAGTTGAAATGGTATAATTATTCAAAAATAATCGGCCAAACCGTCCCATTGACATCCCTATTTCTTGTATATGAAGCCAGGAGGTTGTTGATTGTTCACAACTTCTTTTCTTCTCATTTAAGATCCGGGTTTACAGTCCATTTTTTGTACATCTGTTAAAGACTGAAAAATCGATTATGTATAACCTATAAAAATAAAAATTGTATTGTAATAGAATTTCTGTCGGTATCAAAAAATCAATCTCTCAACTTTTAGTTTTACATGAATCTGCAAATAAGTTTCAAATATGACTTTCATATTATGTCCTTGATCTCCTTGTGCACCATCTACATATTTATTTCTCCCATTTGAAGAATCTTTCTTAGTTATGGACCGTAAAAAATGTTTCGTAGACTGAGGTCTTAGAAAACCAAGATTTTTGAACCCTGAAACGACATGTTACCAGGCGGCCCGTGGTTTGTGCTATGAGCCATAGGATGTTGTTCGTAAGTCCCAAGTCTAATTTTCATTAACTCAACTTTTGGACTCCTTCACCTACGAGGGCTCACTTATGGCCTGTAAGTGGACCCATGATCCATAGACGAGGTCTCGTGGTTCCACTCGACTGTTCTTAAGCAGGGTATTTTTGTCTTTTTCTACCCATTTTAAACATAATCCTACGACGTTTAGGACTTATTTTGGACCCCTTATCATTACCTTATGTGTATTATCCCTCATTATACACTTAGAAACTTAGAGAGCATCGAAGAAGGGAGAAAAGTGAGGGTTTTGAGTCCATGCTTAAGGATCATCAAGGAGTTGATCATTCTTCGTAGTTCCAAGTATGTAAGGCTTCTTAAAGCATAGGACTAATTTCGTTCACATGCTCTTTCATCTACTTGAATTGAGTTGTGAATGATAATTGAGTATTGATAAATCCAATGAAATTAATCTTCGAGTTATTGCATTTATTTGGAGTTTCTATGTGTAATTATGAGTAAATAAATAAGTTAACTACTAGTCATATGAAATAGGGGTATTAAACTTGCATTCAGTTCTATGAATCTTGATTTGCATCATCCCATGTAACTTTTATTGCATGGATTGGATTGAGATTATGACTGTGGTCGTCTAAGTCGTGTAAATTGAGAATGATTGAGCATGAGGAGCATATTGCCTGTATATGTGCATATCCAATGAACATCTTACTTGTTTCATGTGATGTGAATGATTAAGTGGAGTCTACATGATTGTTTGAGTCTGAGTCATGAGTGAAAGCGCAAGAGAGGAGGGGGGATTGAATTTTCTTCCTTTTTGCTTTCACTTAAACCTGTACTTAGTTAGTCAACTAGCATAGGAGATAGTCGACTAAGGGTATAAAGTAAGTATGAAGATATTTAAAGTGCGTAAAAGGAAAATTCAACACCGGATGTTTTTTTATACTGATTCAGATTCAATGTGAATCTTAAGTCCAATCCCCTTGAGTTGCAAAAGATATCTCTTCAAGCCTTTAGTTGAATGGTGGTTACAAGAATTTCAACTTAAGCTACACTCAGTTGTTTTTATTGTTTCTCTTTTTCTTTTGATATAGTCCTCTCTTTCAATTTTTCTTCTTTTCTCTCTCTCTTTTTTAACAGTAAAACACTCAAATTATAATGATTTTTTTTAAAGATGAAGAGTATTGAAGAATGACTTGAATGCAACAGGCTCGTATGCTTCATGAGATATCCGGGTGCCTCCTTTTATTGAAGAGATGGCATCCCAAGGGATTTGATCCTTGGATTGAGGCAGTGATGGATCCTTTTTCCAAGAATAAAGGTAAGTCTAAGGAAAGACAATATTTTTTATTCTTCTCTGCGTGTAGATCTCTCTTGATTGGAGATCTTTTCCTTTTCTTCTTTGATTGATCTTGAGTCTTCGTAATCTCTGTGCATATCTCTCTTGATTGGTGATAAGATCATTTCCTTTTTCTTCCTTGGTTGACCTTGACTGACTCGCCAGATTTGAGTTTGCTGAAGAAGCTTCTCTTGGTTGATCTTGATTGATTCACCAAATCTGAGTTTTCCTTTTTGCCTGATTTTTTTTCCATTTTGTCAAGGCTGACTGATCTTCTTTCTCCTAGCTTTCATTTCCTTTTTGTGTTTTTTTTTTGAAAATAGTCATCATTCAAAATAAATTAGCACTAACAATCTCCCCTTTTTTGATGATGATAATAGTTGATTATGTAGTCAACTTTCTTGAAAGTAGTCGACTGCTTGGAGCACTCCATGATACTCCCCCTGAATAATTGCATGGTAGTTGACTTGAAGCTACACTATATGCTCCCCGTGGGTTGATACCTACTAGTTGACTTGCCCCAGAAGAATGGCAACAAGAATACATGACTATATTACATAATATTTCTCTCCCTTTGACATCAGCAAAAAGGAAACATAATATGACATAATAGCACAGCAAGAAAGAAAAAAAAATAGTATAAAGAGCATGCCAAAATAGATAATAACTAGCGTTTGGGAATTACGCGCTTAGTAACAGTTAAAAAAATAAAATAGAGGACAAACAGTTAACCACGAGGCATAAGGAAATAGGTTAGGGTGTTCGCAGTAGCAGTTAAATGAGATTCCTTAGGAGCAGATTGGAATCTAGCACATTTACACACACTAAATATAATATCAGAATGACTAGTAATAATATAGAGTAATGACCCAATCATATATCTGTGTTTGGATTCATCAATATTTTTACCATTCGGATCAAGATCCAAATTGCAGGAGGGACTCATAGGGGTGCTAATGGATTTAGCATTTCCATACCAAATTGTTGTACTAGTTCGAAAGCATAATTGACAGATGAAAATACCTTGATAAGTTTGAACGATTTGAAATCCTAAAAAGAAGGTTAGCTCACTCATCATCCTTATTTTGAATTTACTTTGCATAAAATTGGCAAAGACCTTGCACAGATCAGGGTTAATACTACCAAAAATAATATTATCAACAATAAATTTGAATAATAATATTGTCAGAGAAAGATTTTTTAATAAAAAATAGTGGTGTCAATACTTCCTCGAGAAAAATCATGGGATAATAGAAATTTACTTAGGTGCTCATACCAAGCTCTAGGAGCTTGTTTGAGTCCACAAAGAGCTTTTGACAATTTAAAACATGGTAAGGAAATTCTAGATTTTCAAAACCTAGAGGTTGGTTTACAAAAACTTCTTCTTGAATAAAACTATTTAGAAAAGCACTTTTAACATATACTTGAAAAAGTTTAAAACCTTTAAAAGCAATATAAGCAAGACGAATGTGAATAGACTCTAACCTTGCTACAAGAGCGAAAGTCTCATCATAGTCGAGTCCTTCTTGTTGTAAGTAACCTTGAGCCACAAGTCTGGCTTTATTTCTGGTCACTTCTCCAGCTTCATTTTGCTTATTCCTAAAAACCCATTTTGTTCCAATGATGGTGACATTTTTCAATTTAGGAACCAAAGTTCAAACCTGATTCTTTTCAAATTGATCTAACTTTTCTTTCATTGCCTTCACCCATTCATGATCTTTTGGTGCTTCTTCAACCTTTTTTGGTTCAAGTTGAGATATGAGAGCAATATTTGTATTTTTCTTGCTTGACACTCTTCTTCTCATTCCATCACTTACATTACCAGTGATGACTTTTTAGGGTAGTCTGATTTACATCTCCATTCATTAGGAACTGATTCTATTACTGGCTGACTCTCATCGACAGTAGTTGACTAATCTTTGTCTGTAACTTCTTTTGGGACAGTTATGACATTGCTTGAGAGTTCTTCATCATCTGAACTGCATTTTTTCTTAGGTATAGGATTAGATTCATCAAACACAACATGAATGGACTCTTCTACAGTGGAAGTACGCTTATTAAAAATTTAATATGCTCTACTAGAGTTTGAGTAACCAAGAAAGATACCTTCATCGTTGCGAGAGCCAAATTTACCTAGATTATCCTTACTGTTATTGTGGACGAAGCATTTGCAACCAAACAAATGAAAGTAGCTAATATTTGGTTTCTACTCATTCCATAGTTCATATGGAGTCTTCTTCAGAATAGGCCTTATTAAGCATCTATTGAGATGTGACAGGCCATACTTAATGCTTCTGCCAGAAATGGTGAGGAAGCAACTGTTCATAAATCATTGTTCTAGCGTTGTCTTAAAGAGTTCGATTATTCCTTTCGATGACTTTGTTTTGTTGAGGAGAGCGAGGATCTGAGAAATTATGTGAATATCCTTCTTCATTACAGAAGTTTTCAAAGGCTCTGGTTTCAAATTCTCCTCCATGATCATTTCTAATAGAGGTGATGCAATATCCTTTTTCTCTCTATACTTTCTTAGGAAAGAACTCAAATTTTTTTAAAGTATTATCTTTGTTAGCCAAAAACATAACCAAGTAAAACAAGAATAATTAATCATCAATAATTACAAACGCATACCTTTTTCCACCAATGCTAGCATTTCTAGTGGGACCAAAGAGGTCCATGTGAAGAAGTTATAGAGGTTTTATAGTAGAAATAGTATCTTTTAATTGGAAAGAGTTTCTTATTTGCTTATCATTTGACATGCATTACAGACGTGATCCTTCTTGTAATCTAGTTTTGGCACTCCAATTACCAATTCCAGTCTTGCAAGCTATCAATCAATCTTATGCTGGCATGCCCTAGTTTTTTTATGCCAAATCCATGGATCTTCGGAGATGGATGCCAAAAATATGTGGTTTGTTGATCCTTTGACAGAGTCTAGGATGTAGACATTTTTGTCCTTACTTCCAGAAAGAATTTTCTTTCCTGATTCATCCTCAATAATACATCTAGTTTTCTTTAATCTTACTTTCAAATTGAAATCATAGAGTTGACTAATGATTAGTAGATTGTACCTTAATCCCTTCACAAGATAAATGTTAGTAATATCACAAGATTCATTAAAGGAGGTAGTTCCAATACCAATGAGAGTTCCGATCAAATTATCTCCAAACTGGTTTCCACCATTAAAGTCAGCAGTAGATTTTAGATAAACTTTTGTTGCCTGTCATGTGATTTGAATATCCATTGTCAAGATACATTTGCCTTTTCATTTTGAGCAGTGTTCCTGCAAAACAAAGTTTTTACTTGTCTTTAGGTACCCAATTTTTTTGGATCCTTTTTGGTTAGAGGGTTTTTTGACTTTCCAAACCATATTGGTTGGTTTAGAAAGATGAAACTTGGATCTTCAATAAGAGTGACCAGGTTTACCACAATAATAACATAAGCCTTTACTAGTTTCATCAGATCCAGACAGACTATAATAATCACTTTGAGAACAGGTTAACTTGTTTGAGATAGTTGACCTGATTTCTTTATTAGGGATAAGAAATTGACGAGATCGAAAAGATCTCTTTCAACAATTCAAACTTTGAGTTTGATATCCAAAGCTCTTTTTTCGTCTTAAATGGTTCTACAATTCTCAAAGGATCTTTTTAGATCTGTAATGGCCTGATCTAGTAATGCTCTTAATTCATGTCAATTTCTACAAAAGTCAATTTTTACCTACCTGGATTCACCAATGGCCATGAAGCACACAGTTCTAGATTCATCTTGATCTTATTCAGATGTGTCTTCATCACTTTAGTTGCTGAGTGCTTTATTTCTTCCATATATGTGAGGATGTGTTCTCTTAGCTTCGAGATACTCACTTGCAATGTGTCCAAACTTGCCATATTTATAACACCTGCTGTCATTTCTGTTATGGTTAGTAATTTGTTTATTTCTAGAGTTATTTGGATTACCTCTTCTTTGTTTTCTATTATGTCCGAATGTTTCCATGACAGATCTAGTGATTAATGTGATTTTATCCTCATTGAGTTTGTCTTCTTCCTTTTGAATGTCATCAGTTGCCCTGAAGGCAATAGACTTTTCTTCTCATCTTCTTTTCTCCCATTTTACGGAGATGAGTTTTCTCAAAAGTAATTAGATCTCCTCGGACTTCATCATAGGTTAGGTTCTTTAGATCCGTGCTTTCCAGTATAACAACTTTGGTATGCCATTGAGGAGGTAGACTTCTTAGCACTAACAAAGAGTCTTGATTGTGTGCATGATGGATGATCCGAATTGGTTGAGATGTTGAGTGATTGAGTTGAGTTGATTTGAGATAATCTAAAGAGATGAGTTCTAATTTGATTGGTATGAGCATGTTTTAGTCTTGGGAAGAGTATTGAGTACCAATATGGGAATGAGAAAATAATTAATCTAACCATAAACTACATTGTCAGCATAGGATAGTCGTACAGTTAACTTTGGCGACTCATGTCCCAAAAGATGGACATTTATTTTGGATCCAAGAGAGAGAGAGAGAGAGAGAGAGTTCATCATCCTTTACCCTGGAAAGTTTAGGATGAGCGTGATAACGACGTTGCCTTCATTGTACATCACCAAAACAAAGGTGGTGCGAATTATGTCAGTTAAGAGAAATTCCCAAATAACATTTGATTAACCATATTGTATTTTAAACTGAATTGCATAATACTGATTTATTTTTAAAGCATGATGTTAAAACTTAAACTTTCATATTCATTGAGTTGAGCTATAAGGCATTGAGTTGATCTTGGAGTCGAGTTGACTTATTGAGTTTAAGCCTATACTGTTTCCTTAAGCAATTTTACATACCAGTATATTCCATGTGCTGACATCCATTTGGCCTTGTATCATTAATGATGTAGATACAAGTGATAGAAGACTTCAGCTAGTGCATGTTGAGGTCCACTTATTGCTTCAGAGTTGGTAAGCCCTCATTTGCCTTTAGAGGTGCCCTTTCATTTTTATTGGGTAGTCCTATTTTCATTTGATTGGGTAACCATATGGATTTTCATGGTACTATCTAGATTGTTAAATAGAAGCTTCATAGACATTGAATAGAGGATTGTTGATTATTATTTATTTCCAAACTTGATCATTGGAAACTATATTTTTATAAGAGTTATTTATCTATTTGATGTCTTTTCTTGAGCATTTCTTCATTATCGAGTATGATGTGATGATGAGTCCAGGTGGTTCTCTTGGGAAATCACAAATAGTTCTTCAAGTAGCGGCCACACCAAGGGTACCTTCCTGGGGCATGACAAACTTGGTATTAAAATACAGAGTTCGAATGTCCTAGGGAATCTATGAAGCCATGTCTAGTAGAGACTTATTTATGGGTATATTGTGCACCACACTTTATAAAAAGGATGCTATGGGATATTAGGCCTGGTTACATTTCTTTTGCACTTTGAGTTTGTGTGATAGACTTTAACTCTACTAAAGCATTCTTCTAATTTGTGCATTACATGTTTGCAGATCATGCCTCCTAAATGTACCGCCATCCAAAGGAATACCCTCACTGGCAATACTGATAATCCTACTTCAGAGGTGCCTACTCAGATGGAGATGAGGGATCGAGGTCAACCAGCTAGAGCTACTGAAGTCCCACAGGTGCCTACTGCTCCACCTGCTCCTACAATAGAGGCTGATTTTAGAGGATCTATCACTATTCTAACCCAATTGGTAGCCGCCCAGGGTGGGAATCGGGGTTAACAGGCTCCTAGTTCTAGCTCTCAAGACCCACATGCCGCAACTCAACTTAGTGATTTCTTAAGGATGAACCTACCAGTTTTCACAGGTTCGAAGGTTGAGAAGGACCCCAGATCTTCATCAATGAGATATGGAAGGTGTTGAATGCTATGCATGCGACTGATGTTGAGGGAGTTAAATTTTTCTCTTATCAACTTAAGGATGTGGCAAATGTTTGATATAACCAGTGGGAAAAGGGTCGAGGTGAGGATGCTAAGCCTGCTGAGTGGAGTGAATTTGATAGTACTTTTCTTGATCACTTCTTTCCCAGAAGTTAAGAAAGGCAAAGATTGAAGAGTTCGTGAATTTGAAGCAAGAGGGGTTGACTATTAAAGTGTATATCCTTAAGTTCATTCAACTATCCAGGTATGCTCTAGAGATGGCTCAGGACATGAGGGCAAGAATGAAGAAGTTCATATCTGGGCTAGGCAAATATGTGAAGAAAGAGTGTAGGGCAACATTGCTAATCCTTGGCATGGACATCTCTAGGCTTATGGTCTATGCATAATAACTTGAGGAAGATGAAGAGAGATAGAAAGCAACATTTGGGCAAGAAGGCTAAGTCAATAGGATCTGAGCCTAATCAAACTAAGTAGAGTAAGAGAGACAAGTCCTACTTCCATAAGAGATCTAATAGCTATGCACCATCCTCAGCCAGTGCGCTAGCTCTGAGTAACAAGTTTGTTCAGAAATCTTAAGTTTACCAGAACTCCAAAGCATGGGGTCCCCAGTCCTAGGCCAGTGCAACCCTTGGTTAGAAAGGAAACCCACCTTGTGGAAAATGTGGCAAGATGCATTTGGAAGAGTGTAAAGAGGGAGGGAATAGTTTTTATAAGTGTGGATAGGTGGGTCATTTTCAGAGGGACTGTCCATTATGCAATAATAAGGCTCAGTATTCTGCTATGACACCACTAGCCAAAGGTAATTAAAGAGGTGTTGCACCAGGGATAGGCGGTGGAACAAATCAACTGTACTCGATGGGGAACCGACAGGACCAAGAGGCTACACTAGATGTGAGGATGGGTATGCTTTGAGTTTTTACCTTTAGTTTTTATGACTTTCTTGATCTGGGTGCAACTCTGTCTTTTGTGATACCATATATGGCTAGTAGAATTGAGATTCTTCCTAAATGCTTGCTTGAGCCATTTTCTATTTCTACTCCTGTTGGTGAGGTTATTCTAGCCGAGAGAGTTTATAGAGATTGCATAGTGTCTATCCATCATAGATATACTCTAGTATATTCCATGTGCTGACATCCATTTGGCCTTGTATCATTAATGATGTAGATACAAGTGATAGAATCCATCATAGATATACTCTTGCTAATCTGATTCAACTAGAGATGACTGACTTTGATGTAATTCTTAGCATAGACTTGCTTCACGCCTGTTATGCCTCTATCGATTATAGAACTTGGACTGTCAAATTCCAGTTTCTGAATGAGTCTCTCTTAGAGTGGAAGGAAAATTATGTAGCACCTAAGGGTTAGTTTATTTCCTACCTTAAGTCCAGGAAGTTAATATCAAAGGGAATATCTATCATGTCATATGAGTGAAGTCTAACAATGTTGAGCCTTCTACCCTTGAGTCCGTTCCGATTGTAAATGAGTTTCCCAAAGAGTTTCTTGAGGATCAACTTGGAGTCTTTCCTTATAGGAAAATTTGTCATGACCCAAGCCTATGGCCTAGATGTGACACGTTGAATGAGGAAGCCGAAGGGACCCCAAACATCCTCTTAGAATATCAATCACACATCCTTAGTTGTGGAAGAAAAATAACAACGACAAGAGATATAAATAAGGGAAACAGGGCTAAGGGAAGTCATTAATACTCATAAAATATTTCAAGAGTCAAGCTCATAGCATAAATACATCAATTATCCAACAATACCTCTAACATGGAATGAAGCGGGGGCAAAGACACTTTTCGGGCTCACCGTCATAGTATTAAGCGTTCAACATAAAGAAATAGCAAATAACTAAAGTAGCATAGCTAGAGTCCTCGGACTTGAGGACTCACCAAAGCTTATCTTCCGATATACCAAAACTAGCCACGTGGAGGATGATCGAAAGCTAGAGTAGCATAGCTAGAACCAGTTTTCACAGGTTAAAACTAGCCACGTGGAGGATGATCGAAAGCTAGAGTAGCATAGCTAGAGTCCTTAGAATTAAGGACTTACCAAAGCTTATCTTTCGAAGTACCAAAACTAGCCACGTAGAGGATGATCGAAAGGTGCACTAGTCTCTACATGGCAACATCATGTAGGCATAGAGTATACCTTAGTAAGTTTGACTGTACTAAGTATGTAGGATGCAATGCAACAAGACATAAGCCAACATAGTCAAAATGCATAATTATAAGCAATAAATAAGTATAATATCAATATGGCATGTATGATCAATGCTTGTGTTACATGTGGGGGAAGAGACCATAACCAACATATAGCGAACTACTACTTGGAATCCAAGGCATGTCACCCCCTTGGAAGGTGATTGGGCATGTCACCCTCTAACAAGGTGATCATGGTATCCGCCCCTCAACATGGTGATTGGGTATATTACTCCCCAACAAGGTGGTTGAGGTATCCACCCCTCAACATGGTGATTGAGCATGTCACCCCCAATAAGGTGGTTTGACGTATTCACCCCTCAACATGGTGATTGGTCATGTCACCCCCAACAAGGTGGTTGAGGCTTGTCACCCCATCAACAAGGTGATTGGGCATGCTACCCCCAACAAGATATGGTTTACTTGCAACACCATAGATGCTTTTCATAAATGCAATGCATCCATACAAGCCCTTAATCATCATAGTGATTTGACTTACAAACCATGTAATAGATCATTAATAACTTGAGAATCCTTGTCAAGACATTTTATCAAACATTTGGTGGGTTTATAATGCTAGTTCAAAATTATGAAATTCAAGGGTGAAATAATATGAGAAAACTCAGTATAAATCAACCCACCAACACATTGTAAATCCCTCATGTAGAATACCTTGAAATCCATCATCAAATCTCATAATATATCATATTTTCATAGCTCAAAACATACATAGTTTCAATAGACAAAACCATTTCATAGTATAAGCTTGAAATAAATAGACATTCATAATCAATCAACATTTCATAAAACCCCAACATAATTTGCAATCAAAATCCATAATAATAGATACCCATAGATGATACAACTTGAAAATATGCAATTTTCATAAAAAGGAAGAATGGGCTCCATGGGTGAAAGGATCCAATGGATGAAACCCACATACCTCAAATCTGGGTTTTCTTGAGTTGAGCTTGAGGAGAACTTGGAGGTTGAAGAGAATCCTTGAGTTCTAAAGTTAGGCTTGAAATCCTTGAAATTGGAATAAGATATTTTGTTAAGTCTTGGAGAGGTTTTTGAGAGGGTCTTGAGTGATATAGAGTTAAAAAATAGCTAAATTAGGTGTTTTTACGCATAAATGGGCATGGGGCTATGACCCCAATGCCCTTAGGCTGAAACAAAAAATTAAGGAAAAACTTGTATTGGTTCGTGTCTCATTCGCGATGCGAACCCATCGCGAAGGACAGAATAACACTGATCTGCACCCACTCCGTGTTGCGGCCTGGTCCCGGATGCAAACTGGATAAGAAAAATTAACGAAAATTATTTTTCACTATGGGTCCTCTAAAATTCGGTTTACACCTATCTCCCACTCAATTTTGCCCTATGATCAAGAATATGAAGTCGAATTTTCAATATCATGCACGAATTTTGAGATATATGAAAGTTACGATTATGGCCATTTTTGAAGCACATTTTGGGGCGTTTCAATATCTCCCCTTGGGAGCATTCATCCTCGAATGTCAAAGGAACATGCATAAGAGAAGTAATCATGAAGATTTCAGTTCAACATGAATGCAACAAACACATTTAAACATCATTTTGAAAAAATCTCAACATGAATGTCAAAATCACCATAAACTTGTCAACATAAACAGGAAATGCATGCAAAATGACATAAGGGTTGAAAATTAAGACTTGAAATCATATAGGGGACTTAAATTAGTACCTTCGGCATGAATAGAGTGTAAGAGATATGGGTATTGCTTTCTCATATCCGCTTCGGCTCCACATGTGACACTTTCAACTTGTTGGCTTCTTCAAATGACCTTGACGGTAGCTACATCTTTGTTCCTCAACCTATTCACTTGTCTACCCAAAATCTCCACCGGGACATCCTCATAGGTCAAACTATATTCTACAACACCCACAACATCTAAGGCACTATAGCACTCGGGTCACCTACACACTTTTTTAACATGGACACATGGAAGACCAGATGGACCATATTCATCTCCATAGGCAACCCCAACTTATATGCAACCTTACCTACTCTCCTCAAAACTTTATAAGGACCAAAAAATCTTAGGCTTAATTTCTCTTATATCCAAATCGAACCACACCCTTCATAGGCGACACTTTCAAGTAAACCCAATCACCAAGCTCAAACTCAAGATCTCTTTTCCTCACGTCGTAGTAGGACTTTTGTCTACTTTGGGTTGTTTTCAATCTCTCTCTTATCAACCTCACCTTCTCCAAGGTTTCCATGACCAAATACAGACCTAGCAAAGCCATTTCCCCCACTTTAAACAACCCAACCGGGGATCTACAATGACTACCATAAAGAGCTTCAAAAGGAGCCATACCAATGCTTGAGTGGTAGCTATTATTGTAAGCAAACTCAATGACTGGAAGATGTTCATCCTAACTACCCTTAAACTTCAAAACACAAGCTCTAAGCATATTCTCAAGAGTTTAGATAGTCCTCTCGGCTTGACTATCTATTTGAGGATGAAAGGTCGTGCTAAGCTTAATCTTAGTACCAAGACCTCTTTTGAATGACCTCCAAAAGTGAGAAGTGAATTGAGCACCATGATCCGGAAGGTGATTGGGCATGTCACCCTCTAACAAGGTGATCATGGTATCCGCGGCTGATTTTAGAGGATCTATCACTATTCTAACCCAATTGGTAGCCGCCCAGGGTGGGTTCCCTATGAAACCTAACCAACTCATATATATATAACTTAGCATAATCTTCGACACCATAAGTGGTTTTGACAAGAAGTGAGCTGACTTAGTCATTCTATCCATAATAACCCAAATAGAGTCAAAATGTTTCCTAGTCTTAGGCAACCCAATCACCAAATCCATATTGATCTCTTCCCACTTCCAAGCAGGAATCTCTTTATCTTGGGCTATGCCACCCGACCTTTGATGTTCGGCCTTTACTTGTTGGCAATTGTGTCATCTGGATATGAACTTGGCAATGTCTCTCTTCATACCACCCCTCCAATACACCTCCCTCAAGTCTCAATACGCCCTTGTAGAATTGAGGTGAATGGAATAGGATGAATTATGGGCCTCTTTTAAGATCAATTCTCTCAAATCATCCACATTTGGCACACACAATCTACTTTGGTACCTAAGGGCACTATCTCCCCTTGAGAGAAAACCTCTACTTTGCCATCTCTCACCAAGGCCTTCAACTCAGCAAGGCAGGGTTAAGATCTTGTTTTGTCTTTACCTCCTCAATCAAGGAAGACTTAGAACTATTAACAACCACGATACCACCATTATAAACTTCATCCAACCTAACCCCCAATCTAGCCAACTGATGAACCTCTCTAGCCACCTCTTTGCCACTATCATCAACATGAGCTAGACTATCCATAGACACCCTACTTGGAGCATTGACCATAACATTAGCTTTGTTGGGGTGGTAATACACACTCATATCATAATCTTTAAGGAGCTCTAACCACCTTCTTTGTCTTAAGTTAAGATCTTTTTGGGTGAACACATATTGGAGACTCTTGTGATCGGTAAACAGATCAACATGAACCCCATACAAGTAGTGAAGCCAAATTTTCAAAGCAAATACTACGACCACCAATTCAAGATCATGGGTGGGATAATTATTCTCATACACCTTAAGTTACCTAGAGGCATATGCTATCACCTTACCACTTTGTATCAAAATACAGTCCAAACCAATTCTTGAGGCATCACAATATACAACGAACCCTTTCAACCTTTCCGGTAGAGACAAGATAGGAGCAGAGATGAGCTTATCTTTCAAAGTTTGGAAACTATTTTCACACTAATCATTCTAGACAAATTTTGCCTTTTTTGGGTCAACTTAGTCACGGGAGAAGCTATAGAAGAGAAGCCATTCACAAACCTCCGGTAATAACCCGCCAAACCCAAGAAAATTCTAATGTCCAATGGAGTCAAAAGTCTAGGTCAATTTTTAACCACTTTCGTCTTCTTAGGATCTACCTTAATGCCATCATCCGACACTACATGCCCTAGAAAAGAAACCTCTTTCAACCAAAACTCACATTTCTCATATTATTGAATCTAAGAAAAGTGACTGGCCCCTTGAAGTTGATAAAAAAGGTCATCAATCCTTGGTAGAAGGTACTTGTTCTTTATGGTGACTCTATTAAGTTATCGGTAATCAATGCACATTCTAA
>DF361992.1:29282-46746 GCA_000787875.1 Solanum virginianum
CAAAACACTCTCAAGCTCATGCATGATCAATGCTTGAAGGAAAATATGCTTGCAAATCATATAATTTTCAAAATATATATTACATGTGCAGAAAGAGACCATAACCAACATAGACCAAGCGAACTGTTACTAGGAATCCAAGGCATGTTACCTCCTTGGAAAGTGATTGAGGTATCCACCCCTCAACAAGGTGATTGGGCATGTCACCTCCCAACAAGGTGATCGAGGTATCCACCCCTCAACATGGTGATTGGGTATATCACCCCCTAATAAAGTGGTCGAGGTATCCACCCTTCAACATGGTGATTGACATGTCATCTCCCAACATGGTGGTTGAGGTATCCACCCCTTAATATGGTGATTGGGCATGTCACCCCCAACAAAGCGGTTGAGGTATGTCACCGCCTCAACAAGGTGATTGGGCATATCATCCCCCAACAAGGTGTGGTCTACTTGCAACACCATAGATACTTTTCATAAATTCAATGCATACATGTAAGCCCTTAATCATCATAAAGTCACTTGACTTGTAAACCATGTAATAGATCATCAATAACTTGAGAATCCATGTTAAGACATTTTATCAAATACTTGGTGGGTTCATAATGCTTGGTCAAAATCATGCAATTCAAGAGTGAAATAATATGAGAAAACACAATGTAAATCGAATCCTTGTCAAGACATTTTATCAAAAACTTGGTGTGTTCATAATGTTAGTTCAAAATCATGCAATTCAAGGGTGAAATAATATAAAAAAACTCAATGTAAATCAACCTACCAACAGATAGTAAAACCCTCATATAGGATACCTTGAAATCCATCACCCAATCTCATAATAGATCATAGCTTCATAGCTCAAAACATGCTTAGTTTCAATAGACAAAATCAATTCATTTAAGCTTGAAATAGATAGAAATGCATAATCAATCAACATTTCATAAAACCCCAACATAATTTATAATCAAAATCCTTAATAAGAGATACCTATAGATGATATAACTTGAAAACATGCAATTTTCATAAAAAGGTAGATTGGGCTCCATGGGTAAAAACACCCAATGGATTAATCCCACATGCCTCAAACTTGAGTTTTCTTTAGTTGAGCTTGAAGAGAACTTGAAGCTTGAAGAGAATCCTTGAGTTCTATAGTTAGGCTTGAAATCCTTGAAATTGGAATGAGATATTTGGTTAAGTCTTGGAGAGGTTTTTGAGAGGATCTTGAGTGATATAGAGTTGAAAAATGGCTAAGTATACATACTTAAGTGGGCATGGGGCTATGACCTCAATGCCCTTAGATCGAAACATAAAATTAAGGAAAAATTTCAACTGGTCTGTGACACGGACCCATTGTGAAGAACAAAATAACAATGATCCACGCCTAGTCCGCATCATGGCCTAGTCGCCAGTGCACACTGAATATGAAAAATTAGAGAAAATTATTTTGCCTCCTGATCAATAATATGAAGTCAAATTTTTGATATCACGCATAAATTTTGAGATATAGAAATTACAATTATGGGGATTTTCAAAGCACATTTTGGGGTGTTTCAAAATTGACTTCAAGATTGATGTTTTTCCTGATACCCAACCTATCTCTACTCTATCATATAGAATGGCTGATGCCGAGTTGAAAGAATTGAAAGAGCATGTAAAGCCCCACATGTAAGAGGATGTAAAAGTGCCTAAGAAATGAAATCTTGAAATTTTCTAAGTACCAGTGGACTTTAAGGAAGCGTGTATAGGCCAAAAGTGGTCGCAGGGCCGTAAATTATGCTTATGGAGTGATGAGCAAATTTTTTAAAAATATAGATTTCTAAAGTTAGGATTACAAGTTAGAAGAGAGGTCGTACCTTGGCATATGAGCCGCAAAATCTATCGTAGGTTGAGGATCGGAGATGGTTTCCAAGGGTCCAAATCTTATCAGATGAACTCCCCCCCTTACGGCCCATAGACTGGACCATGTCCCATAAACGGGGTCTCATGGTCCTGTTCGGCAGGAAATTATAAGGGTAAAATTCGACCTTTTCTATTATTTAATGCCTATACGATGTTGTATAAGCTCTCAAAAGATCTCTTATCAGCCTTATACAACTCTAATATACCCCATTCCCACTCATTAAAAATTATCCTAAGTCTAAAATCCCCCCAAAACACTCTCAAGCTCATTCAAAGCATTCAAGTGTGAGGTGTAAGCTAGGATTTTGGTTCTTCCATCTCCAAATTAGATTTCATTCCATAAAATCACGCAAGGTATGTTGATTTGATTATGGAAACTTTTCTTCAACAAGTTCAACTATTCTTTTTTCTCATCTATTTTAAATTTAAGGATATTTGTGAGTGTTTTTATGAACTCCTTTATATGATAATATTATGAAGAGATTTATGATGTTTTACCTTTGCATACCATTATGCATTGAAAAGTCAAGTGAAATTTATGAATTTCTTGAAGGGTTTGATTATACCCTAGCTATGTCTTATGATGCTTTTGGTGGATTATTTTGAATAATGCTCAAGTGACTTTGTTCTATTCCTTTCATGTCATTTACTCATGAATTGCATTGTTTTAAACTTGCATACATGTAACCACCATAATTTGATTAAAGATGCATACCATGCTTCTATGATGTTGAGGGTCTTACATCAAGTTATGCAAACTATCAATAATATGAATTTTGAAAGAGGCTATCATGCATGCTAGGAGAATATTGTGAAATGTTATGAAAGTTATGAAGCCCTATCTTTGATATTATGAAGCTTTGATTTTGATGAGTTACCCTATGAAAATATTATGATATTATGATGCTTTGTACATTATGGCTATAAGTATGATTTAAATATTTCTTGGGATTGTGACCTAGCATTGAGAGGACCTTGGTAGAAAACCATTGTCCATTAACTATGTTACCACCATAGGTTTTTGAATTAGCTAATGGATCCATATAGCGTATGTTACATGATTAACCAAAAAGGGTGGTGTTCCCGTACGACATATTTACCTAGGGTGTTGACTAAAATCAACTATTAATCCATTCCGGAGACTAAATTTGCAAAACACGATATAATTTCTCCGAACATGCTCCTAGCCTAAATTGATCGTTTCGAAGTTGATGGAACCATCAGAATTCCGCTCCAAGGCCATTTACTAGGACTTTATTTGAAAATTTATTTTACATTTATAATCTCTCATTTTACTCGAACAGCTATGTAATTGTCAAATGATTCACCCAACGATCGAACAATTAGTGTCAATAAGTTGCAAATAGCCTGAGGTCCCTATGCAAAAGTTTAAACTTATAAAATATTCATAGCCATAGAAATGACCTGGAGGGTCATTACAACATCTCCCACTAATAGAACTTTCGTCCCCGAAAGTAAGACTAAAGGCGTACAAGAAGACTCCAATTCGAACCACATAGGGGTCCCAACCTTGAACTTATGATTGACAGCTAATATAACGGTTTTAATCATGATTAGTGTCAAAACAATAGTTTTGGTAATCTCAGTTAATTGGATGTACAATAATCCATCGGTATGTAACATAGAATCAATGCAGTAGTCTCCACGAGACCCTCAAAAGTCAATCAGTCATGTCATCCACTCAATAAGCTAAAATATAATAGGAATGAAATAGGCTAGGTATACACGCCCTCAACACACCGATAGATCTCCGAATAATCATAGTCACCCATACCATAGCTATATATTCTATAATTTAACAATAGATGGCTTACAGGCCAATAAAACAACTATATACTTGTAGCTAAATACTCATACTCACGTTTAGGAGCTTTAGCCCCTTTCTCTTGTTGTTCAGTCAATCAATCACAAAAACCTTAGTAATCATAAGCATGGTAAATAGTAAGAACATTGTGTCAAAAATAACATATTATTGGCATAACAACCATCAACATGACAACAAATGTCTAAGAACACAACTGATGATCCACAAATCAATCACTAGAACCCTCACAATCTTCAGACATTCGCAAGTATAATAGATACTCATATACTAATCATTGGTAGACTCCTCATACACTCCTCCATATACAGGTATATATTACACTAGTTAAATTGTCTGTGGTTCGCATAGTGATGAACTACCCAATTACTTGATATCTTATTGAATTTGTTGTACAATTGATAAAATAATAATTAATAAAAACACAAAAGCACATTGCTTGGAGTTTTATGAAATAACATATGATCATTTGTTGTAAAATCTTCATTATTTTTGTGGCCTTCATTTGTCTAAATATCGGCACATTATCACACTCCAAGAGTTATTTCATTATGAGATTATACATAAACATAATGGGGTTAAATGAATTAGCGCTCCAATTTTAAGTGTGCATATGTAGACACCTTTATTCGTCTCCACAATAACAATTGAGCACTTTAACTTTCAAAATGATACTCTTCTAAGATTGTTTGTTTTATTTAAGTAGCCAATGCATCTTTAAAAAATACGTAAAGCAATGATGTTTTTTCATTTTGTACAAACATAACTGAATATATAATACCATTTGATAGGTATTGGAAAAGCTTAGCTGTAAAGAGATTGTATATGTTGATGTAAGTTGGACACAATATCGCAGCTAAAGCTTTCATAATATAAATATTTGTTATCTTCAGTTACCAAAACTTTTTATTTAATTCTGTTAAAGCTAATATTATAACTGTATTTTATTTTTCCTGTATTTTATTTTTTCTGAGACCCAGCTCTTGTATCTAACCCTAGGGCCCATCTTGTTCTCATGTATATATATTCATATTCATATTCATATGTAATAGAAGATAGTCTTTTCATACCCTAATTGCGGCTCTAGAATGGTATCAGAGCCTCAGGCGGCGTGCTCTCCTTACGTGTGAAAACCAACCACTAGCGAACATCCAACGATAAAACTGCACCAGTGCTGTAGTGTTTCATCATCATGTTCAGCGACAGAAAAGTTAATGTGGCGTCTCCATATTACCTTGGGTCCGGGGATCAACCTGGAAATGTATCTATACCCTATCATGTCAAAGCGAAGCCTCTTTAGGATTATTTGGAGAGACGATACTGTGTGGCGAACGAGCCTAGACTTCAACAACTGTGGGCAAACATCGTAGGGTATCGCCAAGCCAAGGGAATGAGCGTCGATGATTATTTTAATCAACTTATGTCCCTGTATGATGAGTTAAGCCGCTTGAAGCTGCTATATACCTGCAGTTATGGCGCTTGTGTGTGTAGAGTTACTGAAAAATTCACCGAAGATCGTGAAGAGGAAACCCACGCGTTCACTTTCAATGCTTGATCAGACAACGACCATGAACTGAACACCCGCACACATGCAAAGCTGCAGTGTACCCACTGCAAATAGAAGGGACATAAAGTTGGGAATTGCTTCAAGTTATATGGATATCCAGAGTGGTGGGCGGATCGCAACCGCGACGGCAAAGGGCAGTCCATCCCTCGCGGGCAGGGCACTGGAGAACAGCGAATGGTTCATGCTAATTCCATTTGGAATGAGGAGGGCACACCGGAAATCAACCCTCCACTACCGCAACTCAAGCCGGGGGATGTACAGGCACTTCTCAATTTAATTAATTCTGATGCTAAACCTGTTGATCGCATCACCAATAAGAGTGATATTTATTCATGGACTGTTGATAGCGGCGCCACACATCACATTAATTTAATTAATTCTAATGCTAAACCTGTTGATCGCATCACCGATAAGAGTGACATTTATTCATGGATTGTTGATAGCGACGCCACACATCATGTTAATTTAATTAATTCTAATGCTAAACCGGTTGATCGCATGACCAGTAAGACTGACATTTATTCATGGATCATTGATAGTAGAGCTACCCACCACATTACCGGTAACGGTGATTATCTTGTTAATTATAAAAAGACTGATCATTGGACGGTAGGACTACCTAATGATCAATATGTCCCTGCAAGCATAATTGGCGATATAAATTTATCTGGCCACCTTACTCTGAAAAATATTTTATATGTTCCTCGATTATCGTGCAATTTAATTTCAGTAGCACAATTGGTTGATGATTCTAAGTGTGAACTCCGATTTACTGATAATTTATGTGCTATACAGGACCAACTCTCGAGAAACCTGATTGGAGCCGGTGAGAGACGGGATGGACTCTACTACTTTCGTGGGATCGCTCGCATTCAGTCAATAACGAGATCTGCGCTAGCAAATTTTAACCTGTGGCATAGAAGACTTGGGCATCCTTCTGACAGAGTTCTCAAGTTGGTGCCATTTATTAAATGTAGTTCGGGTAATAAAAGTTTGAATAAATCATGTGTGGCATGCCCTATGGCGAAGAAAACTCGTAGTAATTTTCCTATTAATGAGAATAAAGCCACTCAAATTTTTGAGTTGATACATTGTGACTCGTGGGGACCCAATCGCACTCCTTCCTCTTGCGACGCTATTTATTTTTTGACAATTGTGGATGATTACTCTCATGCTATTTGGGTTTATTTGTTACGAGCTAAAAGCAAAGTCAGAAAAGTTATGTGGCGGGGAAAAATACTGTATTCTGATAACTCCTCAAATCAATAAACTATCTCTTTTCTGCCCGTGGACGTAGCCAATGCATTGTCGGTGAACCACGTTAAATTTTGTGTTCATTCTTGTTATTTTTTCTACGTTTATACGCATCTGTTCTAACAGTTTCTGTCTACTTTGTGTTATTCAAAGTTGTTCTCGTATCACTTCAACTTTCTCTAAGGCCTCCTGAACCAAATTTAGACTAAGTAATTGTGCTTCGCTGGGTTCAAACCATCCAATTGGTGATCGACACTTACGACCATATAGAGCCTCATACGGTGCCATCTATATACTTGATTAGTAGTTACTATTATAAGCAAACTCTGCCAATGACAACTGATCATCCCAATATCTATCGAAATCAATCGCGCAAGCTCTAAGCATGTCCCCTAGATAACCTGCTCAGACTGTCCGTCAATTTAGGGATGAAAGGTTGCACTCAACTCAACTTGTGATCCCAACGACCTCTAAGAAAGACTTCCAAAACTCAGCAGTGAACTGTGCACCTCTATTTGATATTATTGAAATAGGCACTCTATAAAGCCAAACTATCTCTCAAAGGTAAATGTTTGTTAACTATTTTGCGGTATAAGTAACCCGAACTGGTATGAAATGGGCAGATTTTGTAAGTCTGTCCACAATCATCCAAACTGAGTAGTGCTTCTTGAAAGTATTCGGCAACCTAGTAACAAAGTCCATAGTAATCCTTTCGCACTTCCACTCTTGGATAATAAAGTTTTGCATTAGTCCACTAGGTTTTTGATGTTCATATTTGACCTATTGGCAATTTAAGCAACTAGTCACATGCTTCAAAATATCAGCCTTCGTACCTTTCCACCAGTACAAACCATGCAAATCTTGATACATCTTTGAAGCATCTGGATGGATGGAGTATCATGAGCTACGAGACTTTTCAAGTATTAGCTGCTTTACCTCACCCACCATGGGTATACACAATCTACCATGTCGACACAAAATGCCCTCACTGTTAATTGAGAATGACTTCGTGCCTCTACACTGCACTCAATCTCGTAATCTAGCTAGTTGGGATTGTCATATTGGCAAGCCTTGGCTTCTCAAAGTAAGGATGATTACACCACCATACTTGCAAGAAACCTACCAGGTAATGCATGATTAATTTGAACTCCCTGATTAGCTAAAGACTGAATATCCCTAGCCATAGGTTCTTTTTCCAATAGCAACCCAGGGTAAGCTACCCATAGACTTTCTAGTCAAAGCATCTACCACCACATTCGCCCTTCCAGGATGATATAAAATAGTAAGGTCATAGTCTTTAAGTAGCTCCAACCACGGTCGCTGCCTCAACTTCAGATCTCTTTGCTTGAATATGTATTGCAAACTCTTGTAATCAGTATAGACTTCACAAGGCTCACCATAAAGATAATGACGCTAGATTTTGAGTGAAAATACAATGGCGACCAACTCTAAGTCATGTGTTGGATAATTCTTCTCATGAATCTTTAGTTTTAGAGAAGCATATGCCACTATTTTACCATTCTACATTAAGACACAACCCAATTTGACTTTAGACGCATCACAATAAATGGTGAAACCACCCTTTACCATTGGTAAGGTCAAAATACGAATTGTAGCCAATGTAGTCTTTATTTTCTAGAAACTCTCTTCACATTCATCTAACCACTGAAAAATCACACCTTTCTAAGTTAAACATGTCAATGGAGTAATGATCTTTGAGAAACCCTCCACAAATTGTCTATAATATCTAGCTAGCCCCAAGAAACTGCCTATCTCTGTAGGAGTATTAGGTCATGGCAAATTCGAAACAATTTCTACCTTTCTTGGATTAACTTGAATCCCATGTCATGACACTACGTGTTCTAAAAAGGAAACTGTTCTCAACCAAACTTGCATTTTGAGAACTAAAGTTTTTTATTCTCTAATTGTCTGCAATACAACTCTCAAATGATGTTCATACTCAGCCTTATCTCGAGAGTAGACTAGAATATCATTAATGAATACAATCATAAACTGGTCTAAGTATGGCTGGAATACCCTATTAATGAGGTCCATAAATGATGTAGGTGCATTAGTCAATCCAAAAGACATCATAAAAAATTCAAAGTGCCCATATCTGGTTCGAAAGACTGTCTTTGAGATAACCTCGGTCTTTATTCTCAACTAATGATAACCTGATCTCAAAAAATTTTTGGAAAAGTGAGTAGTACGTTGCAGCTGATTGAATAGATCACCAATATGAGACAACAGGTATTTACTCTTGATTGTTGCCTTATTCAGCTTTTTGTAGTCGATGCACATTCTCATCATTCCATCTTTCTTTTTCACAAATAACACTGGGGAACCTCCAAGGCGATACGCTAGGCCTGATGAACCCCTTATGAAGTAGCTCTTTGAGTTGGACTTTCAATTCTCTCAGCTCAGCTAGAGCCATACAATATAGAGGAATAGAGATAGGTTGAGTGTCTAGCACTAAATTAATGTTGAACTCAATTTCTCTCATCGAAAGTAGCCCAGGTAAGTCTTCTTGAAACACATCAATGAATTCTTGCATAACTAGATATTATTGATAGTAACATCCTCTCTTTGAGTATCATGGAAAGTAATAATAAAATCAAAGCACCCATGATTAATCATCCTGCGTGCCTTTACATAAGATATTACTTTCCCTATGTCAGAAGAGTCATACTTTTCCATACTAAAGCTTGTCCTCCAGGGAAATTAAAATGAACCAGCTTAGCATAACAATCAACCAAAGTTTAACATAATGCTAACCAATCCATGGCCATAATTACATGAAAGTCAGATAGCAACAAAACTAAAGCACCCATGATTAATCATTCGGCATACCTTTACATAAGATATTATCTTTCCCTGTGTCGGAGGAGTCATGCCTTTCCATACTAAAGATGATTCTTTAGGGGATTCAAATGTACTAGCTTAGCATAACAATCAACCAAAGCATAACATGATGCTAATCAATCAATGGCCTCGATGCTCTCTAAAATTTCTAAGTATTTTTTTGAGGAGTAGTATCCTTAGGGTACTGATAAAGGGTCTAAAATAAGTCCTAAACATCATTGGTTTTAATTAAAAATAATGGTAAAAGACATAATGACCCTTCAAGAAAACTGCCAAAAGTGGACCACGAAACCCTATTTAAGACCTCTGAAACAGGTTACATGTCATGGTCCTCTCTCTTGGAAAACATACCAAAATTATGAATTTTTGGATCTCATTCTATGACTTGTCAGATGACTCATAGAATAGGTTATGGTTCATGTTCCATCTCGTGGAAATTAGACCAAAATTATGAATTTTTGGATCTCATTCTATGACTTGTCATACGAGCCATGAAATAGGTTACGGGTAGTCTTCCCTCTTGTAGACTTCCTTCTATACTTAGCTAAAAATATTTAACTCTGGAACACCTCTTGCGACCTGATCCACGGCCCATACTTTAGACCATGACTCGTAACCCCTCTCGTGGATACAAGTCTAAGGACCTGCTTCACTTCCAAAATTTCTGGGGTGTTACAATTAAGATACAACAGTTTCCCAACTAAACTTTGATAAGCACTATGATCTACTAGTTTATCATCTTGATTTTGTCCTGTTTGATCATTATATTGCTTTGAAGTTAACTTGACAGTCACATCAATTAGTGTACCAGCTAACTTAGCTCCTAAAGTCTAGTTTCAAATGTAAGTTCTAGTGCATACTTTCTCTGATACATTACTAATGCAGCTTTTGAACCTACAAATTTAATCCTAAAGAAAAATCTTAGCTCACCTAAATCCTTTATCTTGAAGACTTGTTTCAACGACTCCTTAGTGCTTTCTATTAGCTTTAAACTACACCTTGTAATCAACAAATCATCAATATATACGAAAATGACTAGAATTCCTTCATTAGTCCTTTTTGTAAATAGTGAATAGTCATACTAACTTTGCGTGAACTCTAAACTTTGTAATGCCTCTGTAAGCTTGTGTTTCCACTGCCTTAGAGCTTGTTTAAGTCCACAAGGACTTTACTAGTCTACACACATTCTTGTCTCCCTGGCCAATAAATCCCTTGTGGCAGTCTCATATGATTTTATCCTACAAGTCACCATTTAGAAATGCATTGTAGACATTCATTTGATGAATGTACCACTTGTTTGAAACAACTAGAGCCAGTACAGTCCTTATAGTCACCATTTAACCATAGGAGAAAATTCTTCTTTATAATCTATACCCTCCTTTTGACTATACCCTTTAGAAACTAGCCTCTCCTTGAACCTCTCTATCTCACCAGTTGATTTGTACTTGACTTTATAGATCCATCTACAACCAATAGGAACATTTCCTATAGGTAAATATGTTATTTCCCATGTATTGTTACTTTGTAAAGCATCAATCTCAACTTGCATTGCTTCTTGCCATCTTGGATCTTTGTAGGCTTCTGCATAGGTACTTGGTTCTGTGATTGTAGATGTTGCAGCTACAAATGACTGATAAGACTTAGAAAGGTGATCATATGCTACATAAGTAGCCATAGAAAAATTTACTTATTTATTGATATTTAATGACACAAAATCTTTAATCCATACTTATGGAATGACTGTTCTGGTAGACCTCCTTGTTGCCAGACTTTCAGAGTTTTCTTGTTGCTGAGTCATAATTTCATGAGTTTCTACTCGAGGTTCAAGTCCTTTATCAGACTCTACTCAAATTACATCAGCATATTCACTTGTTTGATCATATTGATAATCTGGTACCTCAACTTCTCCAGGCTATGGAACATAAGTCTTTAGGAAGAACTAATCATTAGTCCATACTTCAGGCATTATGTCATTAACAAATGGACCATCCTGCTTCTGAGAGTTTATAGTTTTAAAAGAAAAAATTGATTCCCTCAACACTACATCTCTACTTACAAAGAACCTGTGATATGTCATATCAAGCAAAATATATCCTTTTTGGACTACTGAATATCCCATATGTACTGCTGCTTTTGATCTTGGAGCAAGTTTATTAGATTAAGAGACCTCTTTTGCAAAGCATAAATACCCTAAGGCCCTTAGATATGTCAGTATAGGTTGTGCACCAAACAACTTTTCATAGGGAGACTGACGTTTTAACACTCTACTAGGTATTCTATTTATTAAATATGTTGATGTAATAACACACTATCCCCAATACTTAAGAGGAATATGACCTTGAAACCTCAAGCCTCTAGTGACTTCTAACATATGTCTGTTTTTTCTTTCGGCCACTTCATTTTTCTGTGGAGTACAAGGGTAGGATCTTTGATGGACTATGCCCTTTTTTGAAACAACTTAGCGCACACAAAGTTTACAAACTCTATTCCATTGTCAGACCTTATCTGTCTAATGGATTTGACAAACTGAATATTAACAAACCATAAAAAACACTTCAAACATACACATACATTTGCCTTATTTTTCAATAGAAATAGCCAAGTCATTCCACAATCTTTATTTTGTTTCAGCATTTGAAGAATTTGATTGTACTGCTCTTTGGTGAATGTGTAGCCTTGCAATTCTTTAGCACACTTATTTATCTCATTTGTACTACTTTATCGGTTGATCAACCACCTATTTCCCTTTGCCTGACATGTAGACATTAGTGTTGAAACCATAGTTCACTCCCTTAGAACCAGAAGCATCAAGAGTTGAACTATTTCTTGTATTGGACTGATCACTTACTACATTTCTACCACCATTATAGACTTTCTTCTTTAACTTGAAGTCATTTGGATATCCAATCAGTTTATAACACTAATCTTTAGAATGACCCTTCCACCTACAAAATTCACATACAACTCCAAAACTCATCTTGAACTTACTATTAAGCTATCCAGTACTACCACTTCCCAAATACACCAACAATGGATCCACACCAGTTATAACTATAGAGTTCATTCCCATACTTGAACTGCTACTTGGTATAGATCTTTTTTTTGACATACAGCGTTAACAATCATAGAGTAAGCTTAGTTTACATTTGGAAGAGGATAAGTAACAAACATGTATTGAACCATAAGGAATTGATAGAGTTTTTGCCTATTAGATGATCCACAAAACCTTTTGATTTTTCATAATTACACTCAGGGGAAGGAACTACAGCTTCAAATTCATCTCAAAGATTTTTCAGCTTTGTATAATAGCCTGAAATAGAATCAGTTCCTTGCTGTAGTGAGATAATTTCTTTAAGTAAACTAAATGTTCTAAATCCATCACCTCTATCATATCTTTCTTTTAGATCATCCCACACATGTTTTACACAAGTAGCAGATGCTACTCTTGGACAGAGAATTTAGAATCCATGAATGAACTATAACATTAACTCTTTCCCATTGATTTCTTAGTTCAACACTTATACTAACTTTGGTACAGGTTCCATCAATAAGACCAATCTTATTTCTTCCTACCAAATCCAGTTTCATGGACCTACTGTACAAACCATAATTTTTAATTCTAAGAAGTTGAAATAAAATCAGATTGACTCCACTGACATCAGCAGGACTCAAGAACAAGGGATAGTTGTAATCGACTAACTGACTCATAGGCATACCAGGTGTAGAATTTATATTACCAGGATTTTCACCATTACTGAACTCAATTGTATGGCTACCATTGTTACCTCCTTGAGCTATTTCTTCCCGTGTGTCCATAATTGTGGTTTCTCTGTTTATGTTGTAGAAGTTGTTCCTTTGGATTCTACCTTCAAAAATCCACACTCACTTCAACAAACTTCATCCTTGATTTACTTAGACTTTGATCAAGGCTCTAATACCATGAAGATTTCTTGATTCCAAGAAAGAAACTATACACAAAATGAAGTAAATTGAAAGAAGAAGCAGATAAATGAGATTGATTTGTATTGTATTGTATATCACATTCTTCAATATAAAATCAGCTTATAGTTTTAGTTTATACGGAGTTCAATAGTGACATTTGTTTACTCTTGATTCTAACCAACTAGTAACTAAATTAACTAACTAGTTAGTTAGTTAGTTGACTGGTTTTTAACTTCTGGAAATTTCTTCTTCTTGATTTCTCTCAACACAACCCCAATGTCCCGGGTTGAATCATCTAGCCTTTGCAGATGATATGATCATTTTGTGCAAAGCAGAGGTAAGAACTATGCAAGTGGTGGCAGATACACTTAAGAAGTATGAGGATGTCTCAGAGCAGAAGGTAAACAAGGACAAAAGTGCTATTTATATGCATCACAATGTAAATCATGGGGATATAGTTATGGCTGAAGTGGCTCTTGGGATCATGAGAAAGGAGTTTCCTTTTACTTATTTAGGATGCCCTATCTTTTATAAAAGGAAATAGAAATTATACTATCAACATCTAATCCAACGGATTGGATCAAAGTTACAAGGATAGAAAGGAAAGCTATTGTTTTAGGAAGGAAGGGCTATTTTGATAAAGCATGTTCTGCATAGTATTCCTATACATTGTTCATCAGTAATGAACCCCCCTATAGGAGTGCTTAATCAAATTCAAAAGATGATAGCCTAATTTTTCTGGAGCAATTGCATTGGAGGCAGAGGCAAACACTTAACTAAATGGAAAAATCTATGTCTTTCAGAGGCTGAAGGTGGTGGGATTTAGGCTGCTGTAGGATGTTTCAATAGCCCTATTTTGTAACTATGGTGGAAATTCAGGACCACTAAGTCTATGTGGAGCATCTTTATGCAGAATAAATATTGCAAAAAGAGGAATTTCAATGAAATAATGTGGAAGCAAGGATGTAGAGGTTCTCAAATATGGAAGAAGATGTTGCAGGCTAGGGATCTAGTATAGCACCAAATTCTATGGAAAATGATGGAGTAGGATCAATGGTCTGGCATGATAATTGACTGGACTGGAGGATCTATACATACTGTGCAATGAGGAAAATACATACATGGAGGACCAGTCAATAGTGATCGAACTTACAGAGCAAGGTGAATGGAACATACAGATGATTTATGAGCTATTTCCTCAAGAATTAGTACAACATATTGTGGAGAACATTAAACCTCCAGGGGCTGAAGGAGAAGTAGATAAACCATACTGGACATTAGAGGCTAATGGTTCTTTCTCAATCAAGTCAGCATGGAACTATATCAAGCATAGGGAGAATAAGAATAAAATTTTTACATGGATTTGGACTAAAAGTTTACCATATAAGATGACATTCTTATTATGGAAGCTATGGAAATAGAAGATTCCTTAGGATGATACTATGAGGAGATAGAGAGTGGAAAGGCCATCTAGATGTTGGTGTTGTGATGAAAGAGCTCAAGAAACACTGTCACATGTGTTTCTAAGGGCACTTATTGCTAACAGGACTTGGTCCTATTTTTGTTCTTTTGGAGGTTTTAATATACAAGGACTATCACTGAGAGAAGTCATAATGTGGTGGATTGGCACAACAGTGAGGAAGGATATCAAACCATACTTCAGAACCCTTTTAAGATTCATTATATAGGAGTTATGGACAAAGAGAAACAAGAGGAAACATAGAAAGAAATCAGTATCATTTACTAGAATGATCAGCAACATTCTTAGGAATTTGCAAAGAATGATTTAAATTAGAAGGCCAACATTTCAATGGGTGGGAAGTTGTCCTGAAATTTTGAAGAGACTGGAGGAATATAGACCTAGAATAAGAACAATCAGAGTGCTATGGGAATTCCCACCACAGAGTTGGGTCAAGTACAACACAAATAGGGCGTCTAGAGGTAATCTAAGGGCTAGTTCCTATGGGTTTTGCCTAAGGGACCATAAAGGGGAAAGAGTATATGCAGAATGCAGAGTAATCAAGGATAATTCAAACATGTATGCAGAATGTAAAGTTATGTTAGAAGCATGTAGACACTGTGCTAGGTATAATCATAATCAGGTAATCATACAATCTGATTCATTAAGCCTAGTGAAGTTCTTGATAGGTAAGTGGAAAACACCATGGTATATAGTAGATATGATTCAGGAAATACAGGAATGCATGTGTAGTAGAGAGCATATATTTCAGCATATTCTAAGGGAAGGGAATTAATTAGCAGATGCATTGGCAAATATAGCATTAGATAAAGGGGATACCATATTCACAGATTTCACAGAGTTAGACAGAGAAGCTAGAAGCATTGTCAATAGAGTATCACTAGTTAAGGGATAAGGGTAGAAGATCCAACACTGGTCAGAAAGGTGGAATGAAACTTCCCTCGCACTTTATCTTGACACCACCTGGGAAGATAGGAGTGAGAAATGACAGAAATAAATGTGACATAGAGAATGGAAAGGGAGAGCCAGATTACCAGATGAAAGAGCACCTTCAAATGCAGAGATCTAGCAGCAAAAATAGAGAGGACAGTCTATGGTACCTGAGAACTCGACTACGCAAAGCAAAGAAAACAGGAAGGGGACATCAGTAAGATTCAGAAGCAGGTACTCGAAAGCTATAAAAGGAAAAGAACACTTACTTTTGATAGCTAAAAAAGAGGAGGAAGAACACAGAAGGAGCCTTAATATTGCAGACCTAAAGGAGCTTCATCAGAAAAGTGTGGTTGATCCAGCGAGAGAACATCGGCGAACATCTAGGGTTGCTAGGGGAAAAAGGAAAATGGAGCATTTAGGAAACCCTACGAAGCTTAGGTTAGTTTTATAGTAGATGTGCGGTCTGGATTGGGTCTGGGTTTGGGCTTAATTCAAATAATATTTTAAAGCTTTATACGAATTGGGGTTGGGCCCAATTCTGTCTTATAATTAATTTTCTCAATAATAATTACCAAAATTAACTTTTAAAAAACAACACAACCCCAATGACAAAAGAAACTGGTAAAAGAAACAAATATGAAGGAAAAAGGAGAGGATGATTTTTTAAAAAGAAAATAACAATAAAATGTTTAAAATATTAATTGATGAACTAAGTAGGCTAACATATGAAAAGTAACATTTTATTTACAAAAAATTAGGTCATGTTTGATAAGAAGTTGAAACATGAGTTATATTTTGCAGCATTGAATATAAAGCGTAAGTTTCTCCATTAAAAATAGGTCATGCCTGATGTTTTATCATCTTACCAGGAATACTTTCAAAACATCAAAAATACGTTGAAATTGATCTACCACAACATATGCAATGTAAGATTCTAAAGTTCAACTGACTGTGAGATATCTGAGTTAAAATAAAATTTTGTCATCTTTAAAATTGCATACTCATTCATATGGGTACACATGCAAAAGGCACATCCAAAAGTATTTCTCCATATAACTTAAATTAGTACTTAGATAACAGAAAAGTTATCACCATAAATACATTACATTGTCACTAGTTAAAAATATTGATAGCTTACTCTCCTTCCGTTTCAAGTATATGTGATAGTTTAATGAGGCACTTTTTTAAAAAAAAAATTGAAACTTGTAAATTCAGAAATAGACCTACTCTTTGTCAAAGGGTATCATCTGACATTGCTTCGTTGAAAACTTTTAGTATTTATCTATCTGTATATATACTATATTAAAAGTGTCACGATCCTTAAAAATGTTGTTTGAACTTTTTGTCCTTCATTAAAATATTCATTTTTAGACAAAATCGTCTTTTCAACATTTTTTTTCCATTACTATATTATCATTCTAAGAATATAAAATAAAATAAACATAATAAAAATTAAATGGAGAAGATTTTATTATTATGGTTAAATTCCTATAAATGAAATGCTTTTCCAACTAAAATGGACTTGATCCAGAAAGAAAAATAGTAAAAAGTGTTAGAACCCGTATTGTGGGGTGATGGAATCATTACGAAATATGGGACTAGTGTGGCATTCTTGGAAAGTTTAGGATCAAGAGTAGAATATTTTAAATTGGGGTCTTGAACTTTATTTGGGGCCAAGTAAAGTATA
>DF361991.1:42927-84914 GCA_000787875.1 Solanum virginianum
GCCCACCAACAACGAATATCATACCCCCGAACTCAGCCGAAACTCACATTTGGAATAAAACGTGACACATAACCTCTTCCCTCTAAGCCGTTGAAACACAACCCTCAAGTGTCGTTTATGATTATCTTTGGCATTGGAGTGCTCCAATATATCATCGATGAAAACAAAAACAAGGAACCCAATTATAGTTGATATACACCCTTCATCAACTCCCTAAATGCGGCTAGGGCACTTGTTATCCCAAAGGACATCATAAGCGACTCATAGTGTCCACATCTCATCCGAACAATTATCTTAGGAATGTCAGAAGTTCTGATGTGTAGCTGATGATGTTCGGATCTAAAATTAATTTTGAAAAAATATGGTTGCAGCATAAAGCTGGTCAAAAGTCATCCATTATAGGAAGGGGATATTTGTCCTTTAGTGTTACTTTGTTCAACTGTCTGTAATTAATACACATTCTCATAGGACTTATCCTTTCACTTTCAAACAAAACAGAGCACCCCCTGGAGATACACTTAGGCGTATGAACCCCTAACTCAAGAGATCTTGAAGTTTCTCCCTAAGTTTCTTCAATCCAACCACATCGTCCAAAACCTTACCCTGGACATACCTCATCTCATTTCATCTACATCCAAGCCATTTCAAATTAAAGGAAAATCCAATGGTAACCACATATCCATATCATAAATCCATTACCTCTAAGCTGGGTCAAATTTCAAACCATGCAACGTATTAAGAAGCACAACAACTATGCACGATATGAACAGAAAGAACAAGATGAAATTTTCTAACAGTCTCCGTAGCCTCCTAAGGATATGTAACAGACGTCTCTACACCGATCCTTAAGACTCTACTCGACTGGGCTTGTACACATGTGAGACCTATGAACCTAAGCGTCTGATACCAATTTGTCATGACCCAAAATTTCAGGCGTGATGGCACTCACCTAACCCACCAAGGCGAGTTAGCCTAACTCTTACTAAGCTTTGATACCAAATTGTCACGACCCAAAATTTTAGGCGTGATGGCACTCACCTAACCCACCAAGGCGAGTCCGTCTAACACTTACTAATCCAACATAACAATAATTACAGAAGATGAATAGGCTAATATGACAGTTAATCAGATGAATACCAAACTACAACTATCCTAAGGACAGGTGTCACATGTACAAGCCTCTAAATAAAGAATTCTCGAATAAAATACATATCTCAGATGTTTAGATCTCAAATAGAACATAACATAATAATGGATTCCTTGAAGGTCTGCTGAAGACATAAACAACTACCTTAAGAATAATCTGAAAGCTCGATCCTGTAATGAGAAAAGTCTAACCAGAGGGATCGGGCTCGCATCTTACAAAAATATAGCAAGGGGTGAGCACCAAACAACAGGGTACTCAACAAATGGAACTAAATTAAAGTAAAATAATGAAGAACCAAGTAAAAAAATGTAGCAAGGGGTGAGTACCAAATACCACGCGATGCCCAGGAAATGGAACTAACTTAAAGTAAAATAATAAAGAACCAAGTAATCCTTAACACCCAACCACATATCGCCAGACTACAAATCTGCACTCAAAAAAGTCCCAGCACAATATATATATGTAGAAATTTACTAGAATGTAGATATAATCATCATTTAGCATCAGGCCTCTAAGGGTCACAATCTCACAACTATTCTGCAA
This sequence comes from Solanum virginianum, assembly GCA_000787875.1. Classification (NCBI taxonomy): domain Eukaryota; kingdom Viridiplantae; phylum Streptophyta; class Magnoliopsida; order Solanales; family Solanaceae; genus Solanum; species Solanum virginianum. The sequence continues at coordinate 44,618 of DF361991.1, forward strand.
TACAATAATTCATAACCTTCACAATCTGTCCTAAAATACAGATCCGCTGATCGTAAACATGCCTCAGTCAGAACCCATGGGGGCCACACATGGACCATGTATCCGCTGGAACCATTTTCCTTCGACAATTTTCATTTCATATGTAGTATAATCCTCATTATCCCACTTTTAAGTCATGGAGGAAAATTCTATAATTTATCAAGTTCTCGCTAATTCATCAATCATACAATTTTCATTTCATATGTAGCCGAAACTATTTCCCTTCGACTTTTCATTTCTTTTTTTTTCACCAGCCGGAACCATTTCCCTTTGGCTTTGCATTTCTTTTCTTTTTCATGTCCACATAACACTTGTCACAAAGTCAATGCAAATATGCATGTTCACACAATAATGAGGAGATAACAAATATTAATATAACTCATAACAATATAGTCTCGATACAAACTCAACAATATATCTCAAAACAGCTTTTGAAGCTTTTTCCTTTCTATGACACTTCAATTCACCAAAATTTATTCAAATATAGCATCATAATTATATAATAAATCTAACGACACAAAAATCAACTAATTTGGGTGAAAAGGGTAAAACGGTCCAAAAATTTCATCGCTAAAAAATACCACCAGAATCTGGAAATTTATACATGAAAATATTCCTCAAGTCATAAGGAATTCAACGGCGAAAATCGTTTAAGAAAGGAGCTAATATGAGGAAGAAATCGCATGTCAAAGTTTTCAAAATATATTCAAAATGCAGCAGCAAGATCATGAATTTTACCTCAAAGAACTCACCAAAATCAGTTTCTGAAGCTCCCACGTTGTTCTTCTCGAAAAATTATACAATTTAGCCTTTTGAATCAGTCAAATTGGATCAAAATTGAGAGAGAAAACGTTGGTTGAAGTTTGGAACAAAAAACTGTATAATCCTATATAAATCTGCAGCTTTTAGGGTTTGAAATTAGGTACAACGTGGGAGCTTCAGAAATAAAACCTGCATAATCCCATATAAATCTACAGCTTTTAGAGTTTGAAATAGGGTCTTCCACATGGCAGAACCTTATTGGGCCACGTCACCCATTCGTTTCAGCATTTTCATCAACCTCTCGAACTTAAATTCGATACTCCGACCTCATCCAAAGTTGAAAAAATATAATCCATATATGAAATCTTATGGAAAATAGCATTCTGGACTCAATGGCGTAGTCGAAATTTCTGACGGAGATCGTTTTATACCAATGTGGGCTCTACTTCCCAATATCAAAATTACCGATAGGTCAAAAACACACGAAAGCCCCAGGAACTGCACGAAAGATCCTCTTAGACCAAAATTGACTTTTCGGATCCAATAAAAATATCAGAATTTGCAATTGAGGCTTCCTTGGCCCAAAACCTGAGAAAGCTCGTTAAAACTAGTTTCGGACTCGAACACTCAAAATATTCTTAGAAGCTCTAAAAATTACAGCGAAGCCATTTCTAGCGTTAGTTTGACTATTTGGAACTATTGAAATTTTTAAAATTTTAGTCCGAGCTCTCGAACCCCAAATGTTGATTAAAGTTAAACTTTGGCTCCGGTAACAACTAAAATGCAACTTCTGACATAAAATCTTCATTTTAATTCCAAATTAAGTTTTACAAGTTCCCCTGGACCAGATTCGGCATTCCAGAGCTGATGGAATCGACAAAAATTACAATCTGGCAATTGAAACTCAAAACGGCCAGAAAACTCAAATTTTTCAACTTAAACCTTTAAAAAAACTCTTTCATTTGCAAAACTCAAGCTTATCACCATACTTATGAAATGTTACTTTTAGCATTAGCCAATAATGACTCAAGAAAACTTTTAAGAAGAGCAAAAATAGTAATTTGGCTGAAAATACCAAAAATGACCTTTAGCGTCGTTACATGTGTGTATTACAATGAAGGAAACCTTATATTTATATGAAAAAATTGACTTGGTCTCCAAGTAAGAAACTAAATTAGTCTTCAAGTATGATTCTTAACTCTCAAAGGAATCTACATAAATAGACATTCACCATAAATAGAATATATTTATAACACTCTCATTTGAATCTCTATTTGCTAGATTATGTGCCTCGTTAAAACCTTACTAGATAAAATCCTGTGAAAAATTTTTTTAGTGAATGAAAAAGAGTACACATATTTAATAATATGCATTATTTGATGCCTCATTAAAAATCTTACAAGGAAAACCCAAATGGGATAAAACCTTGTGATGGAAATGAGCACATCGTGTATTAACTCCCTCTGATGAGAACATCAATCCAAAGACTTGAATATTAACATCCTAATATTGTGTACCATCTTCTTGAAAGTTGCAGTTAGTAGAGACTTGGTGAATAAATCAGCCAAACTGTCACTTGAACGAATCTGTTGCACATTTATATCACCATTCTTTTGAAACTCATGTGTGTAGAAAAGTTTTGACGAAATGTGTTCCATTCTATCTCCTTTTATGAATCCTTGTTGACATCCCAAAGGCGCAACGTCGTGATAACTCGATTAAAAAAATAAATAATAAAATAAAATAATTTAAAAGGAAAAATAATTTAATTTGCAGTCGCCACCTAATTTTAAGGATAATTAGGAAAACAATTAATTCTTTATAAAATAGTCTGCGAACCAAAAAATTTTGAGTAAGGGTTCAAGTTATTCCGAAGGGAAGGTATTAGCACCCTTCAGAATCCACAACTGTGGGTCCCGGCTGAATTTATTTTTTCAAATTGAGGAGGAGATATACTTTTTTTTTTAATAATAAGAAGGAGATACACAATATAGCATAAGTATAATAATATTTTTTCAAATTGAGGAGGAGATACACAATATAATACAAGTATAATAATCATAAAATATACATAAACAATGAAATAAACAATGATATGAGGAACGTTCTAATATTTGTCTAACGTCAATAATATACACAATAATGAATAAACAAAGAATAAACTAAGATTGTTCCATCTTTTTTTAATTTTAAATGGGGAGGCCTTGAAATCCGACAGATAGATTCGTCATTGGCCAAGTTTAGCAAATAATGTACTTAAACTAGAAAACTTGAATTTTAACATGTAACAAATATGAATATAAACTAAAATTTTTGCCCTTTTTAAAATGGGGAGGCCTCAAAATTCGATGGATAAATTTTTCATCGGCCAAGTTTAACAAATAATGAACTTAAACTAGAAAACTTGAATTTTAACATGTAACAAATATGAATATAAACTAAAATTTTTGCCCTTTTTAAAATGGGGAGGCCTCAAAATTCGATGGATAAATTTTTCATCGGCCAAGTTTAACAAATAATGAACTTAAACTAGAAAACTTGAATTTTAACATGTAACAAATATGAATATAAACTAAAATTTTTGCCCTTTTTAAAATGGGGAGGCCTCAAAATTCGATGGATAAATTTTTCATCGGCCAAGTTTAACAAATAATGAACTTAAACTAGAAAACTTGAATTTTAACATGTAACAAATATGAATATAAACTAAAATTTCTGCCCTTTTTAAAATGGCGAGGCTTAAAAATTCGACGAATAGATTTTTCATCGGTCAAGTTTAGCAAATAATGAATTGAACTAGAAAACTTGAATTTTAACATATAACAGATATGAATATAAACTAAAATTTCTGCCCTTTTTAAAATGGGGAGGTCTTAAAATTCGATGGATAGATTTTTCATCGGTCAAGTTTAACAAACAATGTGTATAACAAATATTGAGAAATAGAAGTAATGAAATAACAATATGACGCCACATAAAACAGTGAGGTAGGGATAATGAACCAAATATCACTATATACAAAGTCAAAAGTGATCTAAAATAATAACAACATATTAGCAATAAAATATAATCCTTGAAGAATGTCACCACAATCAGAACATCACAAATGCATACAATCAGTTCATTAAAATGGTAAGCACACATAATAAGAATTGATTTAACTTTAAAAAAAACAAAGAATTCAAAATGTTAACTGAAATTTAACACTTGTTATACTAAGAAATAAGAATTAATGATCAAATAATAATATCACATGGCAGTAAATAGTTAAAAAAAAGAATTCAAATAATATTAAGATTTGTGACATACATAAAAAATCAAAAAAATCTACAGCATTTATTTGTAATAATAAAGTAGTAAAATAAAAACAAAACAATAACAATAATTGACTAACAGACAAATAGACACAAAAAGATCCTGAAACAGAGGAAGAGGAGCGTTATTTATTTACGATGAAACTTTCGGTGTGTCGAAGCTTTGAGCTCCTTGGGCCCTGTTGCGGTTTGCTCCAGTTTGCCGGACTTGGGGTTTCTGAGAAGCTTTGAACTCATTGGTTCGCTGCTCTCGTTGTTGTCGTCTTCATTGCTTCCCGGAATTCATGGTTGCTAGTTGTTGGAGGACTTATTGTTACTGTTTTAATGGGGTTTTAGGGTCATTATGGGTATGATTTCGCGGGGGGTTTTCGGTGGTTTTGGGCGCTTATTTGGGGCAGCTATTGTGGGTTTTCAGGTGATTTCTTTTGGAACTGAAATATAGGTCATTTGGGGTTGTTCGTTGGAGGCTTTTGGAGGAGATTTCAGGCGATTTTGTTTGGGGTTTTACTGATGGTTTGTGTGTCATCTTAGTGACATTTTGTGGTGGTGTAATGGTGGTGTTTGGGTGCATTTTGGGGGGTTCTTTGTGCTGGTTTGGGGTCAAAAATGGTGGTGTTGGGGCTGGTTTGGTGTTGTTTCCATGGGGGGTTTGATTGTTGTTTTGGTGGGTTTAAGAGGGAAGAAATGGCGCTGATTTTGGTGTGGTTTAGTGGTGTTTGGGGGCGGTGTTTTGGGGTATTTTTTCGATGAGTTAATGGTTGTTTCAAGGGGTGTTTTGGTTGTTTTTGAAGGGTTTTTTGATAGAGTTTGGGGTTGATTTTTGAGGCTGAAAATGATGTGCGTACGGGGGCCATTTTGGGGCTGATTTTGTAGGCTTCCAGGGGGAGTTTGGTGGCTGATTTCAGGTGGTTTTGGGGCTGTGTTTGGGCTGCCATAGTGATCGTCTTGCGGTGGTGTAATATTGGTTATTTGGGGACTGGTTTTGGTGGTCTGACGAGGTGTAAGATAGTTGTCGATCGGAGCTTCGCCATAGTGATCGTCTTGCGGTGGTGTAATATTGGTTATTTGGGGACTGGTTTTGGTGGTCTGACGAGCTGTAAGATAGTTGTCGATCGGAGCTTCGGCGAGATTTCGCCGGAGAAAATAATGAATAGTGAAACTGACGAAACTTTCAACTAAAAAAATTATTAAATTTTAATTTAAATATTATTCTTCTGCACTTAATTATATATATATTCCAGGTCAAAACCTAATGGGCTAGAAAGATATGAGCTCAAAGTGTGGACCAAAAAACATACGCGTATAAGTATATTCGGGCAAGAAAAATGAATTGCCAGATTATGTTAAAATCTAAAATAATGGGCTAGAAAGATATGAGCTCAAAGTGTGGACCAAAAAACATACGCGTATAAGTATATTCGGGCAAGAAAAATGAATTGCTAGATTATGTTAAAATCTAAAATTAAATAAATCAAATCCTAATTAATATTTTTTTTTAAAAAATAAAGTGATTATCAAAATTAAACTAAAATCATCCAAAACTTATTTTAAAATATTAATATAAAAAGTAAGAATTTTTTGAAGTGTTGGGCCAAAATTGGATGTCAACAACTGTCCCTTTCTTTGGATATGATCGATGAAAAAGATCGTGGACAAAAAAAATTGACAAACTCAATTTTGGCCAAACACATGACCTTAATAAGAGCGAGTGCATTATTGCATCTTGGTAAACCTGGTTAGCACCTGTGGTTTGATTGAGAATGCATCCTCTTGGATGTTCTCAAAAGAAAAAACTAACACAAAACTTTATTAGTGGAGATAACATTAGAGGAAAAAAGTGGCATCACTTTCAATACTATTATCATCCTCTTTCAATGCATGTCGATAACCTTCTTTGATTTCTAAAGCAAGATGTGAGTCTTTTAAGAAGACAAATAAGATCCATCCATAGGACATGAATGCATGTCCATTGATATCAAGAATAAATATGATTCCTTGAATGTAATATGAATGTATGCTCATCCTGGCAATGCAAAATGAATGAATGAATGACCCTCTCGGCAATGCAATGAATGAATGGCCCTTTGGCAATGCAAATGAATGAATGGTCCTCTTGGCAATGCAATATGAATGAATGAATGGCCCTCTCGGCAATGCAATATGAATGAATATGCAGAATGAATGAATGACCTTCTCGGCGATGTGATATGAATGAATATGCAGAATGAATAAATGACCCTCTCGGCGATGCGATATGAATGAATATGCAGTATGAATGGTCCTCTCGGCAATGCAATATGAATGAATATGCAGAATGAATGGATGAACCTCTCGGCGATGCGATATGAATGAATATGCAGAATGAATGACCCTCGCGGCAATGCAATATAAATGAATATGCAGAATAAATGAATGACCTTCTCGGTGATGCGATATGAATGAATATGCAGAATGAATGAATAACTCACTTGGCGATGCGATATGAATGAATAAGCAGAATGAATGGCCCTCTCGGCAATGCAATATGAATGAATATGCAGAATGAATGGATGACCCTTTTGGTGATGCGATATGAATGAATATGCAGAATAAATGGCCCTCTCGGCAATGCAATATGAATGAATATGCAGAATGAATGGATGACCCTTTTGGTGATGCGATATGAATGAATATGCAGAATAAATGGCCCTCTCGGCAATGCAATATGAATGAATATGCAGAATGAATGGATGACCCTTTTGGTGATGCGATATGAATGAATATGCAGAATAAATGGCCCTCTCGGCAATGCAATATGAATGAATATGCAGAATGAATGGCAATGACACTATCACCTCTGATAGTGCGATGTAAAAATGAATACAAATGGCACTACTACCTCCGATAGTGCAATGTAAAATGAATACAAATGACACTACCACCTCCGATAGTGCAATGTAAAAATAAATGCAAATGACACTACCACCTCCGATACTGCAATGTAAAATGAATGCAAATGACACTACCACCTCCGATAGTGTGATGTAAAATGAATGTAAATGACACTACCACCTCCGATAGTGCGATGTAAAATGAATGCAAATGACACTACCTCCTCAGATAGTGTGATGTAAAATGAATGCAAATGACACTACCACCTCCGATAGTGTGATGTAAAATGAATGTAAATGACACTACCACCTCCGATAGTGCGATGTAAAATGAATGCAAATGACACTACCTCCTCAGATAGTGTGATGTAAAATGAATGCAAATGACACTACCACCTCTGATAGTGCGATGTAAAATGAATGCAAATGATACTACCACCTCCAATAGTGCGATGCAAAAATGAATGCAAATAACACTACCACCTCCGATAGTGTGATGTAAAATGAATGCAAATGACACTACCACCTTCGATAGTGCGATGTAAAATGAATGCAAATGACACTATCACCTCCGATAGTACTATGTAAAATGAATGCAAATGACACTATCACCTCCGATAGTGCAATGTAAAATGAATGCAAATGACACTACCACTTCCGATAGTGCGATGTAAAATGAATGCAAATGACACTATCACCTCCGATAGTGCAATGTAAAATGAATGCAAATGACACTACCACTTCCGATAGTGCGATGTAAAATGAATGCAAATGATACTACCAACTCCGATAGTGCGATGTAAAAATAAATGCAAATGACACTACCACCTCCCATAGTGCAATATAAAAATGAATGCACAAGACACTACCACCTCCGATAGTGCGATGTAAAATAAATGCAAATGACACTACTACCTCCGATAATGCGATGTAAAAATGAATGTGAATGATAATAAAACATGAATGGATGAAATATGAATGAGGACTACTACCTATAGCAATGCAAAATGAAAATAATGTCCTTTTGATTGGTAGGATGACAATGCTTCCATTTAGCGATGTTAAAAATTTTGAAGTCAATTTTGAACTTCTGGCCATGGTGGAAACCATTTGAAGCTAACTATCGAATTTCTGACAGTACTTGATAGAATTTTTGAGGACTTCCTCAAAAATTTTATCCCAGTTAAATTTTGGCAGATCTCGAATAGTTGATGGAGGAGTCTCACATTATTGTAGAATTTTTTAGACTTTCTCTCAAAAATTCTGTCACAGTTACATCTACTAGCATAATCTCCAATCTTGACTTGCTGAGGATGACATCCTTCTTATGCATTTTGCCATTTTTCCGAGATTCCATCCCAGCTTTCTTTTAAAGAGGAACGAAAATCCCATGCACTCCGAACCCAAACAATGCTCCCTTTTCTCTTTTTTTTTATTTTCTTTTTTTCAAAAAAATAAAAAAGAATGTAAAGAAAATAGTCAAATCTTGATCAGATACATAAAAATTTCTTTTTTTTTTCTTTAAGAATGATTTAATGAAGTAAGATAAACATCTCACAATTATAGGATGTCAAAAATGAAAGAGAAAATCTAAAATCTCTTTGAAAGGTATTAAAAAAATATGATGCTTACTTTTTTTTTTAAAAACGTAGATTGTGAAAAAAGGATGTCAAAAATGAAAGAGAAAATCTAAAATCTCTTTGAAAGGTATTAAAAAAATATGATGCTTACTTTTTTTTTTCAAAACGTAGAATGTGAAAAAATAGTCAAATCTTGACCACAATTGATACCAACAGTTAGAAATGCATTAAATTTATTACATTTCTTCTTCCTTTTTTTCAACTGAAATTGAATTTGAAATAATTCCTACAGATTCAAGTGGTACCTCAAACATATTCAAGTATCAACAAGATTTGTTCATCTTAATTCAAATGAAGATTTGAACAAGTGCCCTCACAAGAAAGAAAGTCTCATTTCACACATGCATGAAATATTTGATTTAAGGACATTGTGCAAAATACTCTCACACTCAGAAGGATATTTTAGCAGCACGTTTGCTCTGTCACAAGAAAGAAAGTCTCATCACACACATGCATGGAATATTTAATTTAAGGACATTGTGCAAAATACTCTCACACTCAAAAAGATATTCAATGCATGCAATTGTGATACCATATGCTTGGACTTCATGTAAATCTCCACTAATATGAGAATATTTGAAATGAGATCACGTAGGACTTATTATTGGCTTGTAATGTAGGTTTAAGAGCTGGACAGAATATTTATTTGGGATAATAGTGACTTAATCCCTTCTTGAGCGTCACAACAAATTTGTGCTTTTAACAATTGATACACATTTGACACTTGATCCTTTTTATTGTCTCTTCATTATTGTTTCAACTTCATAGAGACTTGAAATTTTACTCATTGAAAAACTTTTCACTTTACCACCCCTTTTCCTTTTGTTAGAGCAATTTCTTCTTGTCTTTCATTGACTTTGCAGGGGGTATTTTCGCCTTGCCATATTTCTTTTGTGTTTTTTTTCCTTTTTTTAAAATTTTTTTTGTCTTTTTCTGTCTCTAGAAGTCATATTTGAATTCTTGATTTTGAGACTTTGCGTCTTTCGCCTTTGACAATTTCAAGCTTGCATCTTCATTTTATTATTTGCATATTTTTTGTATGCTCAAGAAGGATGGCCAAGCTTTGCGTCTTTCGCCTTTGACAATTTCAAGCTTGCATCTTCATTTTATTATTTGCATATTTTTTGTATGCTCAAGAAGTATGGGCCAAGAGGGTGATCATGCATGTAAGCACTAGGAAGGGTAACGGTGAAGATATTATTGTCCCAAAAAAAAAGCTCCAGACTCAAAGTGGGAGAAACTAGAGATTAATGTCATTTGGTAGGCTTTGAAAGGCACAAACGGATCAAACAAAGCCTACGATCCTTTCTCAAATATAACATTACTCAGGATTTCGTCTCAACAAACATTCAGGCCAAGTTTTAGATCAACAACGCGATGCAATAAATTTTTGATCGAAAGTTCACCAGACAATGCACTTGAAATTATGAGGTCAGTTTCATTCTTGTCTTGAATGCGTGCAAGAGAATTTTTAAGCATCACAAAAATATAATATGAGGTACCAAAAGAATCTATGACTTACCACAAAAATTAATTTTTTGATCATCTCGTCAAATATTTACATACTTCTAACTATTGGACTCAATTGATTTGAAGATATGACCTTTAAAAATATGTACACAATTTTTTTTTTTTGCATTTTGAAAAAGTGAATATCGAACCCAAGAAGGGTTACGTATGTCAAAGAGTTGAGAATTAGGTATGAGTAGTTCATAAGGATATAGTACAAAATATATTACAATTTGACTTTTTTCTCTTTTTTTTTCTGAAAATTGAAAAGGAGCACCGAACCCAAGAAGGGTTGCCTACGTATCTCAAAAAATTGAGAATCAGGTACGTGTAATTCATGAGGATATAGTATAAAATGCATATTTTTCAAACAATTCAAGTATGTTTTGAAAGAAAAATAACATGAATGAAAAAAAATCAATGAATATATTTAAGGACAATCTATTCAGATGAAAGAAAATATCAAGCAAAAAACTTTTTTTTCTTTGTGTGTGTGCGTAAAGAATGTAAAATAAACAAATTGAAATATGTTTATTGAATATAAAATAGTATACAAGAATCAAACTATACACAAAATCTGCAAAAAAATTTTTTTTTTTAGTTTTGAACCATTCTAAAAAAAAATTACCCCGTTTTATTGTGAAAGCTTGCGAGGAATATAACCGAGCTATTTTGGTGCCTACGTATCCCGTTAAAATGAAAATCAGGTTAAACGTAGTTCAAACAGATATAATTAGCAAAATCACAATTCAACCAAAATATATGTATTTGTACAAGATCAAATAAACATGAATGAAACAAATTATGTAATATTTATACAAATTAATAAGTATAATATGTCATAATAAACCTAAATATTGAAAAATGTGTATGTCGTTTGTACGTCCTATTAACCTCCCCCCCCCCTCCAAAAAAAAAATACAGTATACAAATTATATGAATAAAATAAACGGGGATACAAAATGAGGAAAAAGGGTATACAAACAAAAACAATAATTTCCACACAGGGGTGTAACTTTGAACTATTTATTTTTACAATAAAATAAACTAAACTACAAATAATTAAAATCTCAAAACCTGAAGGACAGTGGTACATACAACACAATATATATTCTTCAATTTAATGCAAGACGGTGTTCTAATAGACAGAAAAATGAGAAATCTGATTTCGCTCTAGCCACCATATGCTTGGACTTTATGTAAATCTCCACTAATGTGAGAATGTTTGAAATGAGATCACGTAGGACTTGTTATTGGCTTGTAATGCAGGCTTAAGACTGGTGGTACCCGAGTTGGACAAACTATAGGGTGAAATAGTAAATGGCGTTGGGCGACCGCAAACCAACTACCCACTTACCACTTCCAAAAATATAAAGGGATTTTTCTAAAGGGATAGTCGCAGATAACCACGTAATCGCCTTTATTCCTAATGCAAACTATTTGCCGTTTGGCTGAATTAATGTCATGAATACAAATGACAGTATACAGATAATTACACAAGTAATGAATGAATAAATAAATAAATACAATAGACAAATAGTCAACACAACAAAGAACTCAAAATGTTAACTGAAATTTAATGCTTGTTATACAAAGAAATAAGAATTAATGATCAAATAATAATATCACATGACAGTAAATAGTTAAAAAAAATAATTCAAATAATGTTAAGACTTGTGACATACATAAAATATAAAAAAAAAATCTACAACATTTATTTGTAATAATAAAGTAGTAAAATAAAAACAAAACAATAACAATAATTGACTAACAAATAAATAGACACAAAAAGATCCTGAAACAAAGGAAAAGGAGAGTTATTTATTTATCGACGAAACATTTGGTGTGTCGGAACTTCGAGCTCCTTGGGCCCTATTGCGCTTTGCTCCAGTTTGCCGGACTTGGGGTTTCCGAGAAGCTTTGAACTTATGGGTTCGCTGCTCTCGTTGTTGTCGTCTTCATTGCTTCCCGAAATCCATGGTTGCTAGTTGTTGGTGGATTTATTATTACTGTTTTAATAGGGCTTTAGGGTCTTTATGGGTGTGATTTCACGGGGGGTTTTTCGGTGGTTTTGGGCGATTATTTGGGGTAGCTGTTGTGGATTTTCAGGTGATTTCTTTTGGAACTGAAATAGAGCTCATTTGGGGTTGTTCATCGGAGGCTTTTGGAGGAGATTTCAGGCGATTTTGGTTGGGGTTTTGCGCTGGTTTGTGTCTCATCTTAGTGACATTTTGTGGTGGTGTAATGGTGGTGTTTGGGTGCAATTACGGGGGGTTCTTTGCTGCTGGTTTGGGGTCGAAAATGGTGGTATTGGGGCTGGTTTGGTGTTGTTTTCATGGGGGTTTGACTACTATTTTGGTGGGTTTGGGAGGGAAGAGATGGGGCTGATTTTGGTGTGGTTTAGTGGTGTTTGGGGGCTGGTTTGAGGCTGTGTTTTGGGGTGTTTTTTCGGCGAGTTAATGGTTGTTTCTAGGGGGTTTTGGTTGTTTTTGAAGGGTTTTTTCGATGGGGTTTGGGGTTGATTTTTGGGGCTGAAAATGGTGTGCGTACGGGGGCCGTTTTGGGGCTGATTTTGTTGGTTTCCAGGGGGAGTTTAGTGGCTGATTTCAGGTGGTTTTGGGGCTGTGTTTGGGCTTCTATAGTGGTGGTCTTGCGGTGGTGTAATATTGGTTGTATGGGGACTAGTTTTGGTGGTCTGAGGAGGTGGAAGATAGTTGTTGGTCGGAGCTCCGACGAGCTTCCGTCGGAGGAAATAATGAATAGTGAAATCGACGAAACTTTCAATTAAAAAAATTATTAAATTTTAATTTAAATATTATTCATCCACACCTAATTATATACATATTCCAGGTCAAAACCTAATGGGCTAGAAAGATATGAGCCCAAATTATGGACCAATAAAACATACGCGTATAAGTGTATTCGGGCAACAAAAATGAATTGCTAGATTATGTTAAAATTTAAAATTAAATAAATCAAATCCTAATTAATATATTTTAAAAAAAAATAAAACTGATTTTCAAAATTAAACTAAAATCATCCAAAAAATATTTTAAACTATTTTAAAATATTAATATAAAAAGTAAGAATTTTCGAATTGTTGGGCCAAAATTGGGTGTCAACAATCCTCCCTAGGATCAAAGAGTTTTGCAAGTTTCTCACTTCAACTTCTTTAAGCAAATAATCTATTGCCTTTTGAAAACTCTTCAAGAGTCCCAATTCAAGTTATCAACGTGCATAACAATATGAAAGATTCTTGATTAATTTAATCCATACGAGGATTATAAATAATTTTTTTAATTTCAAGTTATCAACTTGCATAACGATATGAAAGATTCTTAATTAATTTATAATCAATATGAGGATTACAAACAAGTTTTTCAGGAACTTGTATATGCTTCATGCATTTCAAATCCTTCAAATGCATTCATATCAATTGTGTCTAGTGACATTATTCAATATTAAATGCATGACGTTTTTTAGTGTCTAGATTGCAAGTCAAATAATCTTTACGCTTATCAAAATGTACCATTCCACTTGATAGTTAGAACATGCTTTAATATATCAAAATTTTGGATCCTCAAAATCTTTTACAATATTGCGCTATATTGTATCAAAGATATCATAGACAAAATATCCTTTTTGTCTGTTTGCAATGCGACATAACTTGTTGAGATCTCATCACTTCATTATTTTCAGGTAACAACCCCTCCCCTGAGGTTTCATTAAGTGTTATGTCATAAGCTCTTCAAGAGCACATTGCCTCTTTATTATGATCATTTTGATCATTTGCTCCTTTTCTTTTAAAGAATTATCTTATCTATGATCAATTGCATGTTTCATGCATGTCATAGACTCTGGCCTTCATGGATAATCTTATTCAACTCTTAGTTTATTATTATGATCTCTCCCTAATGTTAGACAAACTAATATATATTCCATAGACAAACTAATATATATTCCAATCTATTTTGGAGAATTCATCTTTTATGCATCATCGTATATTTATTAATTATATACCTCATATAAAAATTATTAGATGGAAATTATATGGTCCACGACCATATATCAATTGAGAGAAAATTGATCATAATGTTTTTGATTGATGCATGTCTTTGTTTATAATTTATCGTATTTCAGACCATAAAATTTTGTTCTCATAAGCAAGGATTGACCATTTATTTAAGGCATTTAGTGTCAATCAGCTTGGATATTTATCAATATTTTAAGGTGAATTATCTTGATTACATATTTTGAAAGTTGTGCTCTTAACTCAATTATCTTGCACAAATAATTTTACGAATGTCAAACTTCAAGTTGACAATAAACTCACATGTGATTATCTTACTGATGCATCTATTTTACATATCACATGATGGGGAACGACCCATATGCACCTTTCATACTTTCAGAATTTAGGAAATACAATCCCAACATTAGTTGATGCAATCAACTTATCATGAGAATAAGCAATTTTGAAGGATCTTTTTATTTCTTCAATATATGTCTAACGAGTAAACTTCAAGTTTACCATGATATGTGCCTTTTTCTATAGTAAATTTTTGATTTACTATTACATAAACAAATTTCAGATTTCTTACTCAAGGAGTAAACTTCTACTTTATTTCTTCTCAACTACTCTACTTCTCATAGAGGTGAGCCATGATCCTTTTTAAATCTGTAAATGCATCTGGCATTTGATTTGCAATTCTTGCATATGAATAATCTTTTTTATTTCTTGCTCACAAATCGAAGCATATGGATCAAGATGAGAACAAGCAATTTTGAAGGATCTTTTTATTTCTTCAATATATGTCTAACGAGTAAACTTCAAGTTTACCATGATATGTGCCTTTTGCTATAGTAAATTTTTTATTTACTATTACATAAACAAATTTCAGATTTCTTACTCGAGTAAATTTCTACTTTATTTCTTCTCAACTACTCTACTTCTCATAGAGGTGAGCCATGATCCTTTTTAAATCTGTAAATGCATCTGGCATTTGATTTGCAATTCTTGCATATGAATAATCTTTTTTATTTCTTGCTCACAAATCGAAGCATATGGATCAAGATGAGAACAAGCAATTTTGAAGGATCTTTTTATTTCTTCAATATATGTCTAACGAGTAAACTTCAAGTTTACCATGATATGTGCCTTTTGCTATAGTAAGTGAATAATCTTTTTTATTTCTTGCCCACAAATCGAAGCATATGGATCAAGATGAGACATGTACAAAAAATTTCTCTTTTGATATTATTATCTTCTCCCCCTAATTTTGAGGAAAGTGTCTCATCAAACCGACAATCTATAAATTGAGCAGTAAACATATCTCCAGTTAATGGTTCAAGATATCGAATAATTGAGGGTGATTCAAACCCAACATATATTCCTCATCTTATTTGGGATCCCATTTTTGTGCGATGTGGTGGTGAAACAGACCCATATGCAGCACATCCAAAAATTCTTAGATGGGATATATTAGGTTCTTGACCCAAAATCAGTTGCAATGGAGAATCTTTGTGATAATTTGTCGGTCTGAGACGAATAGGTGTTGCAGCATGCAAAATTGCATCGGCCCATACAAAAGTGGGCAATCTAGTTTTAATAAGTAATGGTCTTGCTATCAATTGCAAGCGTTTAATTAATGATCAGTAGGGACATTTTGAGTATGAATATGAGCAACATGATGTTCAACTCTAATCCCAATGGATAAATAATAGCCATTAAATGTAACACCCCGTAAAATTATCAAAATGCCCCTAAAACATAATCGTGCACATAACGCATCTTCTAAAGCTCCGATTGAAAATCCAAGACTAGATTTGTGATCAGCGCAAAAAATCGAGTCAGAAAATGGTCTCGACCCGATTTAAGAGCAACCGGAGCAAAATAAAATTTTTACTAATTTTTGTTTGGGCAGTGTCGGTGCGCGTCTGTGGCGCGACGCGGAAGGAACGCGCACCCACACTTAATTTTTTTTTTCAAATTTTAGACTGGAATTGGATTTCTGGAAAAAAAATAAAAAAATGAACTGGTGCCTCAGCGACGCGCACCAGTGTGCAGATTTTTCTTTTTTTTAACTTCGAGAAGGGCAGTTTGGTCCTTCCCAACCTATTCTTAAGTGCAAAAACATGATTTAAAAGTCATTTTTAGCAAATAAGGGTTCAAAACCCATTATTTTTCTAAGGTTTCCACGGGAGTTCTGGGAGAGGAGAAGAACAGAGAGTTGAGGGTTTCCATTGAGGTTTTAATTCCTTGAAGAAGACTCGGTAATTCTTTATTTCAGGTATGTAAAGGCTACCCAAAAGCATGAAATTATTCTTTCATGTGCCCAAGATAGAGTTAGGATGTATATTGATACTTAGAAGTCTTGAATAGTAATTTTTGAAAGTTCTTGAGTATTATCATTTAATGACTTGGATATTATCTTTATTTCTTGAAAAATATTCTTTTAATTATATTTTATATCCTAAATTAATGATCATCATGCTTAAAGTTTACTGTATACATACATTATTATGTGATTGTGATATAACCCTTACGAATTCTCTCAGTAAAGACTTAAATAATGAACTTAGGGGGGTATCTAGAGCCTTGATTGTCTGAATGTGATGTTTGACTGAGTCTGAGTCATGAGTTGATATGTGTTGATGATTGTGATAGCTAAAAACAATATTGATAGAGTTAGATGATTATATTCCCTTGAATTTGAAAAGATAGTCTTACCCGTAAAGATTGAGTGATGGAAACCCTTGATGAATTGATAGACTTATGAGCATGTCGAGTCGTGGGAGGAGTATTGAGCATTGAAAATGAGTAAGAGTGAGTCCCACTCGCACTAATTACCTACGTGGCCAGCGTAGTAGAGGATTGGACCATGAGAACAGATGTTTCCTTAGTCCTAAACAGGACTTACTATTATTATAAACCCCTTATGAACGCCCTTTTACCCCGGCAAGGTACTGGGCAGATGCCGCAATGACATTGCTTCGTTGTACCATCGCAGGCTCATAGGTGATAGGTATAGGTCCAAGAAACTCCTAGATAGGTCCCCTGATGATAGAACTCCGATATGATATGATGGTTTAATGTTTTGATGGACAGTGAGGTGATAGAGTCCGGTCCTATACTCTGAGATGAGGTTGAGTGATTGACGAGTGACTGTTACATTGTTCCATTTACTTTAGCCCGTTTTACATATAGTACATTTCACGTACTAATGCCCTTTTGGCTCTGCATCATTTTATGATGCAGATTCTGTAGACAGAGAACTTCAGCAGCCCAATCATTGAGATTCAGAGCTTTGATTTCAGACTGTAATGAGTCCTCCCAAGCATTTGGAGGATGATTATTATTTTTTTATATCAATATTTGTTTTGATTGTGGCAACTATGGCATGTTATGATGCCTTCTTAGATGTTAGTTATAGAGGCTTCGTAGACATAGACGGTTGATGGATAGCGTCGGGTTTGTTGATTTTCGTTTCCTTTCTTTGAGATATTTATTCATATTATCTTATGATAGTTTATTATTATATTAAATCTTCTGCATATGAATGGATGGAACGATGGCAATGAGACTAGGAGGTCCGCTTGGGGACTAGCGATAGTCTTCGAGTGTCAATCAAGTCTAGAGTACCCTCTCGGGGCGTAACATTAAATGCTTGGGATGAAAACTGCAGCATTATCAAGGCGAATGGACTTAATCTAATTATTAGGAAATTGTGCCCGTAATTGTATTATTTGTGCCAACAACTTTGCAAATTTCAAATTACGAGATGACAATAGGCACACATGTGACCATCTAGATGAAGCATCTATTAGGATCATAAAATATCTAAATATCCCACTAGGTGGGTGAATAGGTCCACAAATATCCCCATGTATATGTTCCCAAAACGCAGGGGACTCAACCCAACTTTTGTTGGTGATGGTCTCACAATTAACTTGTCTTGATAATAAGCAGTACAAGAAAATTCACCATTCAAAAGAATCTTTAGGTTCTTTAATGGATGTCTATTTGAATTTTCTTTTAATTAAGATTATCAAAAGTTCTCATTCTTCATGAATGGAATACAATCACCTTAGCATATCAATTTATGATAGCTTAGTACCTCATTCCATGTTCACATGCATTATTCAATCACTTATCTTATTTCAGACATTATGCATTGCTACCATATTCAGTTTAGAGAATGGAGCATTTTAATGGAATATATTTTATGACTTTTCACCAAAAGCACATTATTTTGCTTTAGTTATTATTATATCATTAATATAGTGCATTGAGACTTGAACCCAACGCCTTATCCATATAAAGGCGTCTTATGTCATAGATTGATGGGGTTTGAACCCAACATCTTTAACTGTGAGATATTCATATTTTTAAATTCATCAAGATGATGCCACAAGAATAACGTAGCTTTAACACAATTTTATTTTGATATTTTATTTTCATATTAATGGTGTCTTCAAGACCCATAGCATCCAACACCCAAGAAGGGTAGTTCTTGCCCAAACTATGAAGGGCAACAAACTCAAGCTTTTAAAAGTTAGTCATATCAATAAAGATAAAATAAATAAATAATACCTTAATCTAGAAACTTAACCTTCACTAGTCTTGAAACTTAACCTTCACTTTTTAAGGTGGCAGAATCTCGTGCTGATAACGTGTTATGAAACTATAAAGTAAAAGAAGAAGAAAGTAGAGAGAAGAGAGAAGATTTCTTATTGCTCTTCAATAATATTGAGGTGTAGATTACAATGAAGGAAACTCTTGTATTTATAGGAAAAAATTGACTTGGTCTCCAATTAAGAAACTGAATTAGTCTTCAAGTAGGATTTCTAACTCTCAAAGGAATCTACTAAATAGACATTCACCATAAATAGAATATGTTTATAACAAATATAATATTTAAAATAACATATTTCAACTTTTTCTTTTTTGGAATCAATTCTATTTTAATTGGAAAAAGATTTTCCTGAATTTGACTATAATAAGAAAATCTTCTCTATTTATTTTTTGTTATGTTTACTATAATTAATATTTAATATAATTAAATATAATAGTACAATAATTGAAGAAAAATGTGAAAAGAAGATTTTGTCTAAAGTAGAGTCTTTTAATGAAGGGAAAAAAGTTCAAACAATATTTCTAAGGGTGTTCCCGCTTTTGTTATAGTATAGATAGATATAGATATAGATATAAATATAGATAGATAGATAATTGACATATACTTTTACCCTTTTTCACTTAAATATAAATCTTTTATCAAGGAGCTACAACATAATTTGATACTCCCTTTGTCCTATTTTAGTGTTCAGTTATACTAAAAATAGTTATTCCAAAGTAGTTGTCAATTTAAACAATTAAAAAATAATTAGTCACTTTTTTCAACTCCATCCTTAGTAATTAAGTCATTTCGAAATGTGAAAATCTCTGTCACTACAATTTTAAAAAAGTACGAGTATTTTTTTTAGTTTATCTAAAAAAGAATCTCTCTCTCTCTCTCTCTCTCGTAACTTTTTAAATTTAACTTTACACATGACATATTATCACAAAATCAAAAATATTATTTGATACATTTGAGTCAAATAGTTTGACATATCTTTAATTTAAGATCACAAAATTTATAATTTTTCTTAATTTTTTTGCCAAATTAAATAGGAGCAATTAATTAAAATGGAGATAATATTTAGTTTGGTTAAAAAATTAATCAGGCATGAGCCCACATATATCTTTTATCTTGATTTATGTGACATTGATAGATTTTTTATATTTTTTAAAAATAGGTTGTTAATTATTGCAACTTATAATATATTTTATATTAATTTTAAATAATATATGTTACTTATTTTGTTCCTATTTATGTTGCTTATACAAACTTTTGAGAGTCGATCAATTTTTTTAATTAAATTTTTAGTTGTTGTAATTTATAATATGTTTTGCACAAATTTTAAATAATGTATGTTACTCTCGTTGTCTCAATTTATGTGGCACAGATAAAATTCAAGAACCAAACTTTTAAAATTGACAATTATTGTGACTTATAGTATTTTATCCTGATGTCACTATTTACATGACTTAAAATAATTGATCGGGACAATATAGTAAAATCATAGTTGAAACAGTTGAAAAAATATCTTATTAAGGGTAATATTATAAAATCATTATTGAAGCAACTAAAGAAATATAATTAAGCAGTTGAAACAGACACATCAATAAGTAGTGCTATAAAAAGATTTAATTAAAAAGCCCACAAAATATTTTTATGGACCCTATATTATAAAGGAGTTGAAGCAAGCATATTAACAAAGAGTTGCATGCTTAGGAGAATTTTGATTGACTTGGTAGTATTGAGGAAACTCCCTCTTTTATATATATAATATATATACAGACACTAGTAGAGTAGTGTCCGTGCGACACACGAGCGAGATTTTTCTTGAAATGTTAATAAAGAAAGGATGATTGGATTGAATATTAATGTAAACTATTGTGAATAATATATATATATATATATATATAGTCGAAAGGGAGGGATTTTTCTTGAAATGTTAATAAAGAAAGGATGATTAGATTGAATATTAATGTAAACTATTGTGAATAACATATATATATAGATAGATAGATAGATAGATGGATGGATGGATAGATGGATAGATGGATCGATGGATGGATGGATGGATGGATGGATGGATGGATTGGAGAACCACTTGGTAGTATTGAGGGAACTCCTTTTATATACATTAGTAAACGCTGCCAGGGCATTGCCCGAGCCAAATAAATATGTTTGCTTATTTTTACACTCTTATTCTCATAATCGATATATTTTGATTGGGTCGTATGTAATAGAGGAGGAAGAGAAGCACGCAGCTCAAGCAAGCAGTTGAAGCAGACATGTCGTCAAACAGCTGGCTGCAGCTTCCGTAGCCTCTTTCTTATTAGAGGTAATATTGTAAAATCATAGTTGAAGTATTTAAAGAAATGTAAAATTGAGTAGCTGAAGCAGACATGTCAAAGCCGACGGAATATTTTGATTGAACCGCATGTAATAAAGGAGGAGGAGAAGTAGATGAACGAATATAATTAGGTAGCTGAAGCATGCACGTCAAAGTTCACAAAATATTTTGATTGGACCGCATGTAATAAAGGAGGAGCAGAAGTAGGCAGCCCAAGCAAGCAATTGAAGCAGGCATGTCGTGCAACAGCTGCCTGTTTCAACAGCTTCTATAGTCTCCTATTATTAAGTAGTTAAAGCAGACACGTCAAAGTCGATAGAATATTTTGATTAGACTGCACGTAATAAATGAATTTATAAATTTTGTGTAGCTACGTTTATAATAGTTCAACACACAGAGACATATGAGGTCGTCTTGAAGGGTAAAATTGAAGGAATTCAATAGCTTCTGTAGTCTCTTATTATTACGTAGCTGAAGCAGGCACGTCAAAGTCAATAGAATATTTTGATTCCCCCGCATGTAATAAAGGAATTTATAAATTTTGTGAAGCTACGTTTGTAATAGAATAGAATATTTTGATTGGACCGCATGTAATAAAGAAATTTATAATTTTTTTGTAGTTACATTTGTAATAGTTTAACACGCAGAGACATATGAGGTCGTCCCAGGTGTGGCTCGATAGTGTTAGAAAAAAGACAAGCGCTTTACGCCTCCAAATTTTAGGGGCCTCAATTTTTATTTTAGTAATAATAGGTTATAGATTCTTTTAAAAAAAATACTACGTAAGTTCTATGTACAGTCAATTTTCGCCTTAGGCTACTAATATGCTTGAGCCGCCCCTGGATCCTCCTAAGAGGTAAAATTGAAGGAAAATAAAAACGTTACCTCGTAGTAAACTCTTACGCCTTGTTTTGATGGACGTTACCCGTCATATGCTATGAACACTCTATATTCTGTCATATTGTTAATTTATTGATTGCTACTTAAATTTTGTTATCTCATATATGATTTAAAGTCATTAGTAGGTAACAAAAAAAGATTCATTTTGTAAAATGATCAAAATTTATTGTGATTACAATTCATGTCATTACCTTAATATTTTTTTTTTATTTTATCTTTATTTATTATTTAATAAATAATTTCTATATAATTTATTATTGGAGAAAGTAATTAAGAAAGAAAAAAATAGAGAAAAGAATAAGAAAGAAAAAATAGAAAAAGAAAAGGAGAAAGATAGTTTGGAATGTGGAGCCCACTTGAGGGATTGTATTGTTGAATGCATGAGGCCACGTGTGATGTTTATGTTTTTCTTAGCCTGTTGTACAAAAGTGGACCCTCAAGTATGCATAAATTTTTTTGGATTAATGTGACGTGACACATTTTCATTGGCAGGATAATAGTAAATGTAGTCACACTTATATATATATAGCCTCGTGCGACGCACGAACGAGATTTTTTAATATTAATATAAATAATTGTGAATAATATATAAAAACTAAGAAACACTATCAAATTGTAATTAATCTTAATAATAAAGTAAGACCAAGAAAAACCCAACCCAACCTATATTCATCAAAGTTAGCTTGTATGAACTGAAGAAAGCAATAGCACAGGAATTCGAAAGAACAAAATCAAGGCAAAATCATAATGAGGCGAGAGGATGAATTTGGAGACAGAGAAAGTACAGAGTTTAACGTTTTCTCTGTCCACATTGTATGATGTAGTAGTACACGTGTTTCACCGGGAAAAAGCATGGTACACGTGTCTCTTAATAGAGTTGTACAGTTCCCAAACTTCATTGTATAATTTAAATTGCTTTCGATACAACTTTGTAATGCAGCGTTCGTCCCATGTTATTCTCTTATATATATATATATGTATACACACAGAAGTAGAGTAGTGTGCGTGCGACGGATGGGCAGGGTTTTTTTTTTGAAATGCTAATAAAGAAAGGATGAGTAGATTGAATATTAATGTAAACTTTTGTGAATATATATATATATATATATATATATATATATGAACTACATGTATAATACATATAACTCTCTCTCTGTGTATTGCTCCTCCAGTTTTTGATCCCTCTTTTGACTCTGTCTCATACTCACCCTTTATTTCTCTCTTTGATCAAAATTAATCAGAAGATAAACCCAAAACTCTGAACTTTACATTGCAATTACAAGATTCCATCTTTCTCGGTTAATCTTTTTTGTGTAGCCATCATCCCCTTTCTTTAATCCAAAGAGATTTTGATCAAATTTGTATGTACATAGGATTAATCTTGATTTGCATTCAACCTAGATGGGTCATCTATTAAAAAATAAAAGAACTTAAATTTTTAAGTGGAACGATTTAATAAATTTGTGGGCTGAGCTAAACCCGTCCCGCACCGTCTCGTACGCCCCCCCATTGCCATCCCTGTAGATAGCCTTTTACAATCTTTTCTCTTGTTCTGTTTTCCAAAGAAGTAATGGAAAGTATTGAAAGCTTTGCCCTTTTAGTCATCTGATTAAAGGGTGATTACTACTTCTTTTGAACTACTTGTTAACTAAATAATGCTTGTGTAAAATTAAAAGAATATTATTTGAAGGCAATAAAAGAATAAGCTTAATTGATATAGCTACTTCAACATAATATTCTTTTTTGTGTCCAGCTACAAGTTGTAGCCCAAAATTTCACTACATTTGAAGTACACCTAATCTCCTATCTATGAGCTTATCTATTTTATTCAATGACCCTGTTGGAACACAATGAGATATTCACAGCTGGTTCTTGCCTCACCTCAGGTGTCTGCAATTGTTGTATCTCCTCGATTCTGTATTTTATCGGACAACCATCTTTATATTTGACATGTGTTAGTCCTGTTGAGTGTATATGTTAAAGCACATTTCCGAGAGGCAAAGCTCGGATCATTGTACCTGGATGGTTGATGTGTTCAAAGTTTGAGTAGTTTCGCGCTTCATAAATAAGGCATACAGTAGCTCATTCCAGGCATCTGGGACTCCAGGAAGGCACCAGTGGCTGCAATCTTGCCTATTGATAGGCGCAGGGCCTATGTTAGGACCCAAATAGTACATAGATGAATGCCCATCTTTTCTTCTGGAGGTTAGATGTGTTACATTTAAAACTTGTAATGCTCCTTGATTTGACATGTTAGAGCGAGTTGACATTACATCAAGGAATATACTGTGTCGAGCCCACGTGTGGGAAGGCACCAATGAAGAACCTCGTTCTGGGAGTGCCTCCAGGTGACAGCTTCCCCCAGTTCTCCAGTCTCCACCTCTGCAAATCATGCAATATATAGTTTTGTTAATAGATTATATCTCATGCTCGTAGCGAGGGAGCAAAAGCTATGAAAAATGAAGAATCAAAAGGAGCTAAAGATGACACCGACAAACCACACAGTTAAAAACAAAAAAGGAGATCATCTGTTGGAAGGTTGATACATTGAAGTTCTGAACGATACTGAAGCCATGGTTCTCGTTCGCCCTTTGGACTTTGGAGCACTAAAGATAGATCTAGTGCACAAATATAGATCAGTAATTCATCTTATGTTTTGAAATACAGAACAATGAGTCAGAAGGTGATAGCCCACTCCGATGTCAAGTCAATTTAAAAGCTAGATGTTACAGCAATGTACCAAGTCCATCGTGTCGAGACCACAGTTGATCTGTAATGATCCTCAAGGAGCACAAATTCCAGGTTTGTCAACATGAGGGTACAGTAAAGCTTAGATTACAAACCAAGTCATGTCATGACTGCAAGCTCAGTAAAGGTATGAAATGTGAAATGATTTAAGGACCAAGAACAAATTAGCTAGGATGAAGAAGCCAGAGATAACCGACCTGAAATGTACTGGGGCATATGTCCGGAAGAAGACTTGGGTTTTGCTGGAGTTGACTTCACGACTTACCCAGTCTAACACCGTTTTCAAAGACCTCTCATAGGCAGTATCCACTTGCATATCCATCTTCACTTCTGACCCCTCTTGGAAGTAACAACCCCTGAAGACATTTTCATTTTGAAGTTAATGAATAAGATAACACAGAATCATAAAATGATGGACAATGTCCACATCAGACACAGCTTAGTTTTGGAACAGCTCTATTCAGCATGATAGACGCAACAAACTAACTTTAGCGAGTTCTCATAGGTACCCTCTTATGGTCTTCTCATAGTTCCACCAGTGTCCAGTATTGAAAACAATGACATCTGCATCCCTCCATTTTAAAGAGTTCCAATCCATTTTATCCAACTTTAGAGTTGTTCTTATATTGGCTGGGGCTCCAGCAGGAGGTCGACTCTGCAACACAAGAAACGGAGCCCTATAGTATTCCACGGTGCAATTGTAATCAGCAAACTTGAAGACCAAGAACCCTTTGTGTTTCGTAATAGGACTCCCATTAACCTCATAGATGTTGTCCTTGTTAGATACAGCTGAAGAAAGGATGCAAAGCAAAGACTCCCACTGGTTTCTCCCAATTGAATCTCCCGCAAACACTATACGTTTATTCCGCAGTTTCTCTAGCATGCTCCTGGGATCAAATCTGTTTCATCAACTGAAAATGTAAATCTCTAGGTATTAAAAAATGTATAATCACAACTCGAAAGATGTAGCATTAATAAAAAAATGCATTTCTCTAAGAAAGCAATAAACTAATTTAATACAGCATTCAAACTTATCAAAGCAAAATTCAAATGCACTATTCAAAAGTTGAAATAACACCCAACCCAATTTCTCTTCATTTCAATAATCCAAGTTGAAAAACTAGAAGTCCAAAACTGGAATAAATCATATTAATATCCTAGATTAACATAGATTTAGAACAGAGGATACCTAGTTAACAAAGTAAATTCTTAAACATAAAACATTTGAAAACTTAGTAATTTCATGATTAAATCCAATATAAGTCACAAAGTTGATACCAACATCTGTGGTTGACCAAGTTTAACACTAGCATTATGATAAAGAAAATCAATATTCTGTACACACTATTAATCACAATCATGTCACTTTCACAGAAAGTTATATTCTTAATTTGTGCGATTACGCCATTTATGCTGGAAAATACACATAAGAATAAACTAGAAAAATAGGACAAATGACAAATGCAAATTTTATCAAAAACACATTGATATGTCCAATGCTAGGTTTCTCCAAGACACGTTGCAGATAAAGATAAACACAAAATACAAAACACACTTTTGTAAACAACAACAAGAAGCAGTTCCACAAAGTGAATCTCGGAATATCGGAAGGGCAGAGTGTATGCAGACCTACAAAAACATTACTACAACTACTAGTATGGACAAGAAACTTAAGATATAGTATAGCAATTAAAACTTTTGACAAAAACCTGGGCAAATTGCAAGCTTTAGGCTGCCATCTCCATTTTGTGTAAAACAAATCAGGCCTTCCATTTTCAGTACACCTGAAACCTTCATCCAAGAATTTACAATCTCTAGAATTATACAAAGGATAACTGTCATCCCAAATCCAGTCACCATCAAAAACATCACAGACACCACCATTTTCACTCAAAAAATCAATCTTTTTCCTCTCATAAATTGGCCTATCAAATCTCAGCCATGAAAATCTCTTCTGAGACTCTGAAGAAAATTTCAACACTTTAGCCACACTTCTATAATCCAACAAGGCAAACAATAAAACAAGACAGATAACTAAGAAAAATCCAAGAATACTCAAAGAAGGTTCAAACAGCCTGAATCTTTTTATTTTCTTAACAACAATCAAGAAAGTAACTTTTTCATAGTCTTTCTGAGATGGGGTTTCAGACATGTTGGAATTCTTGTCAATTTCTTGATAAAAATACAAACTTTATATGAAAAACTAAAAGAATTGTTGTGGGGTGCAAGCAAGAACGAAGTAGAAATAATCATAACAAGTTGGTTAGAATCATTGTTCTTTACTTGATAAAGGAGTAAACACAAGAATTATTATCTTTGGGCAATTTAATTTTGAGATGGGTGTGGAGAAAGCAAAGTATCAGAAAGAAAAATGCCGAAAGTCTAAAAAAAAAAAGTTGAAGTTATAGGGGAAATAATAATGATGAGTGGGCACTTTGTATTTGTAGCAATGAAGAGGTTAAATTTCAAATCTTGAAGGGATCTTAAAATAATACTGAATTCAGTTAATTTTTTATTATTTTTTCAAATGCCTGCAGAATTAACAAGTGTAAAAATATTGATAAACTGAGAAGTTATATGTCCAAAACCATCCTAGAAGAAGAAATTTACGAAGTTAAAAAAGGAAAAAAATTTCCAACATTTTATTTTTAACAAAGTAACAATTGTGATTGATGTTATCCATTTTGAGAATTGGAAGTATTGTTACTTGTCTTTTTAAGAGAAACCGTACTAGTGTTTTTGCCCCTTTCTTATGTTCCAGTTTATAGTTAGAAGTATTAATTAAGTATTTATTCCACTAAGTCACGGCTTGGAAATCTAAATTTTATTACTAAAATTACAATAAGTTCGAAAAATAATTATTTACTGAAAAGGGCAAATAATTAATTTTCTCTTAATTTGTTAAAATGGATTAGTTAAAAAATCTTTTTAAAATATACTAAACAAGTAAAACAAAACAGAGGAAGTAAAAATTATCTCACTATTAGAAAGAATATAAACTATCTAACTATTAGAAAGAATTAAATACTAGATATCTTTTAAATATGAAAAGAAAAAAAAAGGATTTGTCAAAAGTTTCAAACTTGTAGCTATAAGTATTTAACTCAATTTGCTAATATTGGAAAAGTGAGGATTAATTCTCTTCATCTTTTTTCTTGCTTAGAATAAACCATATGATGTCTTTACTATGGCCTTTTTCTTTTTGCAATGTAAGATATATATTCATTTCTTGTTTGAACAAATTAATAATTTATTATTTTTAACAATATAATGATAAAACAAACAGAATTTAACTCGATAATAATTAGCAAAAGATTACTTAAATGAAATGGATAAGGTTGCTCCTATCTTAATCGGAGGTCTCGTTTCGAGGTTTTCATATAATTTTTTTTATAAAAGTGCGATATTTTTTCTAATGAGGCCTTATACGATGCGAATTCAAATTATTTGAACTTCAATAAATTATCGAATACTAAATATAAAAAATAATTACTCATGATGAATTATAAGTTGAGGTTCATGAACTTTGATACCAAACTATGAAACTACTCATGACGAATTATTTCTAATGTCCAAAGGCAAGGTAGGATGATGTCAAGATGGCCACTCTTCCACCTTTCAATTCAACTTTTTGTTTGTCAAAATAAAGGTCAAAGAGTAGGAAATGTGCCCCACCTAAAGGTAAACCATGCTGGGATGCTAAGACAAACAATATATTCATATAATATATACTCCCTCGGTTCTATTTTGATTCAATTTATGAAATAATGTAAGAAAAAAAAATTGAAAGATAAAATTTCTATCATACTTTTTACTATTGTCCTTTGTAAAATCATAAATATATAATATAACTTATCTCCTAAAAAATATATAAATTTAATAAAAAAAACTTTAAATATTTATGTTGAAGTTTGAATAATTCAATAATTTTGAACCTTGAAAAAAGATATAATTATAAAAAAAAAAAAGAAACGTAATTAGAGAATGGACAAAAATGTCGTTAGTAGTTGGATTTTGAGTCTATATAGCAGTCGCACGAGTGGGGGAAGTTAAATGCCCACGATCTCAATATTAATTGGGCACACTTTACCTTTGCACTTATCTATATCTCCCACCCCTACAATTTTTATAAATCTGCTTTCATAATGGCACTATCTATATTTATATTATATTAAAAGTATAAAGATTTTAAAAATATTATTTAAATTTTTTTATTTTTTATTAAAAAATTTTTTTAGATAAAATTATATTTTATTATTTTTCTTTAAATTATTATTTTAATATATTTATAATATTAACTTTTGATATATATAAAAAAATGATAAAATAGAAAATTTTACTCGATTCCTAAATTTTTTTTATTTAATAGACTTATACTTTTTCCTTATTTAAATCAAGAAAATACCATATAGTAGCTAAAGAAAATTGTAATTTATCGTGAGTTCTAATTAGTGATAGAATTTCAACCTTTACAAATATATAATTTATCAAAATCAGTGAATTATTTATCTTTTTATAAGAAATAATTAAATTTAATTTTTTTTTTGTAATATTTGTTATCACACGAGATACACGCTTTGATCATGCTCAAAACACGTATTAGCAATACTAGTTAAAATCAAAATTCTATTTGCAGATAAAATTTAATCTATCATATTAATATAGAGTTCAGATCAAAACAAACATTTTTCTAAGGCAACATATCAAAACGGAACCCTATCTAAAATCATGCACCAAATCAAACACTTTATCCAAACATGAGTGAATTATCTCTTACACTACTAATATATGTATTCTTTAAATATAAAATAAAAATAAATATGTAATTTCTTTTTTATATATTCACGTGAATCCTTTTGGTTAGCTTTTGATTAAATAAATTTATATTTTTTATATTTTTGTTCGCTTATTCACATAAATTCTTGCAGATAAAATATTCATGTGAATAAAATTTCTTCTCGATGATTTCTTTTTTTCAAATTTTTAGAAGTGTTAATCTTTAATATTTTATCACTGTAGTCATTTGTACATCAGAGACTGAAAAATTGAGGGCACTCACACTATGATGATATTCATTTTTTATGGAGCGTCAAAGATGTTCCACACTAAAAATGATAATAAGACAAATTGGAAATGAGAGTAAAGTTTGCTGAAGAATAAGTTGCATCAACAAATCGCACAATAATAAAATTTTGAAGTTAGTATTTTAATAAATAAATTTTATCTATCAAAGAATGAGATGCTTGACAAATAAATTTAAATAATGATATATCTTTTCTACCATGTGATAAATCTTACTATTTATTTGTCTACAATCAACAATATTTGCTCTGATGATAGTGAAAGATTCAAATGCTTGGAGACTAAAGCTTAATATAGAGCTTTTTACAGATTAATACTACAAACAAACAATTACTGAGTATCCTTTTTTTCCTCATGAAATGAATTTTATTATTTATTTGCTTATAAATAATAGTAAAAAATTACTTTCGGTAGGGATAATAATTTCTGTTATGATCGATTTTCTTACATACATTACATTTTTGTGACATGCAACCTGAAGCAATGTCTATTTTATTTACACGACGCCTAACATTGTTGACCTCAAATTTTTTTAAATATTAAGTATTTGCAATTAAAATTGAAAGAAGAAGTTGGTCAATACGACTCATCCCCTAATAAAAAAAATATATCGTTGCAAGTTTTCCCGTAATTCTTTGAGTTGTTGTACTTATTCACATAGTTTTTAGATTCAAGCACATATCACAAAATTTTATGGCATGCGGACATGACATAATAATTTCTTCATTTTTCATAAAAATATTTTTGACCTTCAACAGTGACTCTGAATGCATCTTTATCCTTAACACCACGTGCAAATGTTAAAATTTTAAAAGTAGCACTTTCGATATTATTTTCCATCCTATTTGTGTGCATGTTTATTCACTCACAATATTCTAGAAACTTCTTTTCAATATTGAGTGATCAAAACTTGTTTTCTGCAATCAACAATGCTGCGAGAGATTGTCTTTCACAAAATCGATCAATAAAATATTTAAAGGTCAATCTAATCATAACAGTAGTAGATTGTGTACAAATTTTTTTCAACAAATCGTTATATGACTCAAACAAATCATAACATTGTATCATTTCTTTTCTTTTTTTTTGAGAAAGATCATTTAGTCTCATCCATTGCAGGAGCTTTTGCTCTTGATGCTATGTGTAGTCGTCAACTACATTGGATTAGTAATATCCAGTATCTACATCGTCTTGCAAGTAACTCATTGTTCTCCTTTTGAATTTATTTGACAATTATTTTATTGATACTCCGTAAGGAGTGAATATCGCTATGGTGTGAGTTTTTCTAATTTTTAAAGGTTTTGAATGAGGCAAAAATTGTATCTAATGATTGTACCTCAAAATATTGAAGATTAACATTTTCAAGAATATAAAAAGAATCAACAAAGAGAAATTCTATTCATATGAATATTTTTAAGAATTCATGTGAATGTTACTAAGAAATCTGTAAGAATTTCACGTGAATATAAAAAGCTACCAAAATAATAATAATTGTCATTTCCTCATTTTGGGGTTGATATTCTGTTGATCTAATAATTTGTCTGAAATTATCCTACGAATAAAAAGAATTGGCTAACATGTTCTAACAAAGCAGTAAGAGCAACATGTAAAGAGCACTATTTTACGTGAAAAACATTTGATTCACAAAAGGTACAAAAAAATCATGATCAATACCTCTACAGGATTTAAGCACAAGTTCAGTAAATCAGTCAACCTCAATATAATTTAAATTACAACTCTTACATTCATAGGAATTAATTATAATTCCTAAGTTTCAAGTTATAAATTCAGATTATAGCTCTTGCAATCTTAGGAACTAACTCAAATTTCTACTATTTAAGTTATGAATTAAGATTACAATTTTTGTAATTTTAGAAACTAACTCTAATTGCTAAATTTCAAATAAACCTCCCAAAGTATATATGTGTTTCCAAATTATCACAACTTAAAGACAATACCCTTTATTGAGTTTACAACATTAAACTAAGATTATATCAACATTACAACTCAATGGAAAACTCCTAATACATAAATTTTGTAATAGAATAGGGCTCTTTAATGTGTTCTTCCAGTCTTCTAGTAGCACTTGCAAAATTAATCTTACAATTGTTCTTTTGTCATGATTTGAAATTGAATGTGATGGCACTTCCCATTAACCCATCGATGCAAGTCAGCCTAATTAGGAAATAATAAAGAGATGTTAAAGCTAAAGTAATAATACAATGCATAAGGAAAGGACAAATATAAGGAATAGAAATCATAATCTGACGCCATCCTAAAGTTAGAGTCACATGTACAAGCCATTATTTTAACAAAATCAGAAAGAAAAATAATACTAATCTCAATGTCTTACTTTTCAAATAGAACAAAACAAAAAACAGAAACAAGAGAGTATGTCAAATGACAACAACTACCTCTCTAAAAATCCTTGAACGCCTCGAATGATCGAGGAAGAGTACTACACGTTGTTTGAGTTCAGAACCTATACAAATATTGTAGAAGTAAGGGTGAGTACCAAACAACATGGCACCTAACAAATGTATTCTGGACCTAAATAAAGCAGTGAAGAAAACAAGTACTCTTTCTATCCCGACCACATACCTCCGAAACTACAAACCTGCACGCAGGATAATCCAGCACACACAATATACACATTTACATATACAAACTCATTTTATACAATTCAACTAGTATTACAGTTTCAAGAAATCATATTCCACGAGACATATCTATTTAGAATTTATATACATAAATAAGTAACTCCATAATCCGCTGACAATGTCATAATGACTGAGGTGCAGTATGATGCGATGCAATGTAATGTTAGATAATCAAAATGCATGTCTATCCTATGATACACATCCACTAATCAATTCAGGCTGGAACTTATCGGGGTCTCATGAGGACTGTGTATTCACCAAAACAGACCTCAGCAAGCCAGTAGCTAAATTCTCGGCCGGTAGAAATCTCGATCCTAAATATCAATTTCTCAATCATATATACTCACCAAAAGTGACCTCGACAATAATCATGAACAGTAAAAATCTCGATCCTAAATATCAATATTTCTATCTTATCTCAGTTTCCACAATCCAATCCAAATAAACATGTACATAGAGGATGAGTGAATATGATACGGAATATATAATATCATACGAATATAGCTCAATAGATACATCAATATTCTTTAATAATCAACTCACAATACGCATATCATTTTTCATGTATGAACTTTCACATAAACCCATCAAGTAATACATTACTAACAATACTTCCTATCATTCCACAATTCATATCACGTAATGATGTACTTCAATGAATTCATATTTCATCTCAATCAAATAATTAGGAGATACAAGATTCAATACACTTAACATAGATTAGCATTACACTTTCCTTAGACAACAAAGTCGCGATCAATCCAAAGCCAAAACTTTTTCCTTCCAATTATACTCCTAACACCACAATCTATTTGAAATAAATTCATAATCACAATTCGAAACTAATGACACAAAAATCATGCAGTTCGGGGACAAAGGGTACGTAAAATCATTCAAAATTTCAATATTAAAAATGATGAAAAATGATTAAACTCGTTGTTTTAGAAAGTAACACTGTATAGGGGTTATTTAACCCTCTGTGATCGCGGAACTTAGGCCCACAAACACGGAGAACAACTTGGTGAATCTTTCGCAATCTTGGTCAAGGCCTTCGTGAACGCAGAGATCAATTGCTTGACCCTTTGCAATGGAGCGCCTAGGCCCCCAAATGCGGTATGCAAGAGGCTAGAACTTTGCGAATGCGGAATTGAGGTACGTGAACGCAACGAAAGCTGGGACACTAGATATCAATAATTGCAAGCAACACAAATATCACGAAATGGACCCTCGAGATTTGTTCAGAACCCCATACACACAAGTCATATAAGCAATCCTACGAAATTTGACATTCGGAACTCGATGAAATTGTCAAAACTCGAATTCAAAGTCTCCTTGACCCGAAATTTGATAATTCGGGGGTAAACTAACTTATGACACTTGAAATACCGAAACACTATCAAAACACTAAAAAATTATGACGAAGCTCATTCAAGAACTAAAATCACCTCCTTAAACCAATGGAATCATCAGAAATTCAATCGGAGCATCAAAACTCAAAATTTCACATGTTCCACGAAATTTGAACAAAGTGAGTAATCTATATTATTTATAAACTATGTAAATTTTTTTTATATATTATAATAATTAACAACTGAAAATATTTAAAAATCATATAACAATTTAATTGACCCTCCTAAGTGTATTTGTGCCACATAAATTGAGTAAAATGGAGTAACTAGAAGAGAATGTGAACAAGTAGGATCAATTGGTGATTGACTGATTTGCCCTTTTGCTTCAATTTTCTCTATTTATATTTAGTACTTTCTCTATTTCAATTTATTTGTGTTACTTTGCTTTTTAGTATATTATGCATTTAAAATTTATGAAAAAAATAGTACTGTAAATCACAATAATTAACAAACTAAAATATTTTTAAAAGATTTTCGATCAAGTTTTGAATGACTTTCTAGTCAGATAGTTCCTGCGTTTCGGATATGAAGTCTCCTTCGAATATTAAAAATTCGAATGACTGAAATTTCACCTTTACTAAATGAATTGAAACAAACGAATTAAAATATATTATTTGAAATTACATAAAGAAAAATTATAAGCTATAATAATTAGCAACTTAAATTATTAAAAAATCATATTAAAATTAGATGAACTCTTCCAAACGTATACACACCACATAAATTTGAGACATAAAAAATAATATATGTTGGATCCGGCACAAACTATCGTATCTAGTACTAATTATACGTGGTAATTGATAAACCTCATAAAAAGTAAGTGGTAATTGTGAATCACATATATATAATTGGTTACCCAAAACCAACTTTCCAACACATATTGCAAAGAAGATCACGACTATCATTCACTAAAGAGTAATAAATGTCGTACTCCTTCTAAATTAATGTATAATAATTCAATTTTTTTTCATTAGATATTCATGACCTATGGTTCAAAATGATGTTAATTACTCCCTCTTACTTTATAAATAGAAATATCAAATAAATAAACCTAAGTTTAAGAAGAAAAGCCGTGGAGAAGGTTCTGGGAATAATCAAGTGCAGAGACGGGGCCATATATGTTGCTGACGGCATCAGACACGGCTCCTATATTTATGCTAATCCAAAATTGTTATTCAACTAATTTATGAGTTAATTTAAATTTAAGGGTCGGAAATAATATTCTATTTTCATATTATGTTCAATAAAAATGGTGCACCTTTATGCAATATTTTGACGACCAGTTTCTTTTACCCTCTACAACTAAAATACAAAAATATATACTCCTAACTTTATTTGCATAAGCACTCAAATAAGATATCGATTGATTTCATGTAATAAAATATTTCTTTCTATAATATTTAATTGGGGATTTTCTAGACGATTTCCAAATATAATGAATTTTTAAGATGAATCATCATTTTTTTACTACTTGTTATATAATATAACAAAATTGTTATGTTTCAAGAAAGTTTTTCTCATGATAAGTTTAATAGTGTCTATAACATAATAATATTTAGTAATAAAAGATACACCAAAATAATTGATATTTCACAGAATAGTAATTGACTTGATATTTAATTACTGGTTTTAAGTTGATGACACGTGTCAAATTGGTCA
The DNA here is from genome assembly GCA_000787875.1 of Solanum virginianum. Taxonomy (NCBI): domain Eukaryota; kingdom Viridiplantae; phylum Streptophyta; class Magnoliopsida; order Solanales; family Solanaceae; genus Solanum; species Solanum virginianum. The sequence continues at coordinate 80,169 of DF361991.1, forward strand.
ACTTATTTGTTTTACTTTCTGTGATAATCTCAGGCCCCAGTTGTTAAAATTTCCAGTGCCAGTTCATCGTCATTCATATATATTTTTATTTAATTCATTCACGTAAAAGTATTAAATTTGTTTCACATTTCAGCATTTGTGGCACTAAAGCTAAGGTATCTCAAGGAAAATAAATGAATGTTAAGAAAGGGACATCTTGCTCCATATGAATGTAACCTTAGAATGTAATATCATAAACTATAAGAAAATTGGTGTCACAAACATAAAATTTGAGAGAGATTTTTTAAATTATCCAAAGTTTAAAGATGAATAATAATCCGAACCCATTACATCATGAGATAAAGTGAAATGCAAAAAATAAAAATAAATAAAATTCTCATAAGAATCTAAATAAAAAAAATTAAAATTGATCAATAGGTGGGATGATTGAAATTCTTTCGCTCTTAATAAAAAGAAACTTATATTATTCGAGCTTTGAAAAATAAAAAATATTTTTAGTAGATTTTTCATATACATATTTGAATTATTCAGACCAGTAAACTTTGGATAGCAAATGAATATTGGTTGACTCTCTTTTCTTGCCCAAATGAATTTAGGTAAAAAGAAAAGAAAAACCATTGAAGAAAAGTTTAAACTTACAAATGGGGCGCCAACTTAAACAATAGATAAAATTTCATTTCCCAAGAGAGAATTTTATCACATTAAAGTTGACTTACATTTTTTGCATTAAATCCATTAATACAGCGCAACCTGAGTAATAGAGTGAGGAACCAAAGAACAGATGCACTCTATATTTTTCCTTTTCTGCAGAAAGCAGATTTAAACTAATTAAAAGCTCTGAGCAACATAGCGTGTCAGTTGTGTATTATGTCTAGTCTTTAATTAGTAATTATAAGGAAGGGACTTCCCTTTTTCTCTTGCTAATTAAGTGCCAAAAACTGTTTAGATTTGCAGTGGCCAAGGTCTTTCAACATTTGACACCCATTAAAATATCTCCTAAAATCATTTAGGTATATTTCAACGAAAGTTTCAAATTGACACTCAATATTAACCTGCATTCTTTTAACCCTTATACTTCCTCCATATTAAGAAAAACATTTAAAGATAAAATTTATATCATATTTTTCACTATTGTCTTTTGTGAAATTATAAATATGTAGTATAATTTATTTCTTAAAAAATATAAAACTTTAATAAATGAAAGGGCAAATATGAAAAAAGTTGCATACATTCTTTTGAACTTTGAACAATTCAACTATTTTAAATATTAAAAAAAATTTCAAAAATTTAATTAATTTGAGACGAACAGAGTAATATATTCTTTTTAAAAAAACCATCTAGGACAATTTCATGGAAAGTTCTATGTTGTTATCCCAAGGTAACTTTACACCTCACCAGCCTTGATTTCCCCACACAAAAATGCATCAACCGACAGCATTTTGAATTGCAAATGAGGAATATAATATAGTATTATATATAGTGATGGGAAATTATAATAAGCATATGAGATACTGCTGGGGAAAACTATTTCTTGAAGTATAAGCTAATTAAAGAAAGCACCATCTTTTTCTTTTAAAATGGAATGTTATATTTCTGCCCATTCATTATATTACTTTATGCAATAACATTATGAAGCTGTTAACTACCAAGTGAGTCGTACTCAAAATATATTACTCTCGTGTGTCTTAAGGCAAGTAGTTTGAGTCAAAGATAATGAATTTCAAGTTTAAAGTAAGTGGTGAATGATAATTTATTAAATATAGTATTTATATGTCACAATAATAAGTGACATGTGTAGTTCGAATTGAAAGTGATTAGGAAGATATTCACTTATGACAGATAGCATTGTTGATCCGTCTCTGAAGTACTCAAACAACGTACTCTTGGTTTAAAAAGTAACGTATTTAGGAATCATCTGATGTATTTAAGGATAATTTTGTTTTTATTTATCCATGTGTTAATAACTCGGATATTGTCAATATCATGTTATGCATTGGTTATACATCCTATTCAATATTATTTTTCCTAATACATTCAATCAAACAATTCCTTATACACACGCATATATATAATGTTATTATGAGAACAAAATAAAATATGCCAATCAACGATCCAAATAAATAAAATAAATCACCAACTCTTAAATACTAACCTTTTTCTTGCCATTTACGCCTACTTTCGCAACTGGACAAACTATTGATTTTTCTTGCTTGAAACAATCTAATATTATGACAAGAAAATAACCAAAATCACATTATACTCTTGTATACTTTTTTGTCATGAAAAAGGAAAATTTCAGTATGCTGTACAAAACATAACTTCCCTCATCATTTAAGTTGGACAAAATATTAGAACACGATAAATTTGAAGGAAAAAAAAGTAGAAGATTATGGTTTAATCTACCGCCATACTTGTAAAGAAAATTTGGAATGACAAGACTAAGATTTTTCACTAAAGGCGCTCACAATATAAAAAGATGAACACATAAAAAAAGCCAGCAAAATTTAATATCTAATATACATACATTACTAAACAATTTTGACCATGTATATACACACTCTCATTGACAGAAGAAAATGCCCCTTCAGCTTGTTTGGATGGTGATTTTTTGTGGTATGGTAACTAAGAAAATTATGTTTGTTTTAATTATTTTTTTTTTGATTATATAATATGGTATGACTTGGTTTCATGATTTTATGATCAACTGGTTATGAAAATTTTCACTTTTTGAAATCACCAATTTGGTAGTATATCATGATTTACTTTTTTTTTTTAAAGAATCAATTATACCGTTACTTAATTTTAAATAATTTTTTTATTAAACATTAATTTATCGTAATATATCTACTGCTTTCACAATCGTGTTACTCATTCTCCTCCGTATCTACTTTTGAAGCTTCTCTTCAGCCTCCAGTCTTCTCTCCCATTCCCACACTTCAGTCTGTTTTTTGAGTTTCGTTTTTTATAAAGTTCTTTCTTTTTTATTTTCTTGTGTTGTTTCTATGGATTCGAGATATATTACCTTGATTCTATGTATTTATTAAAATATTTTTTTAAGAAATATTAATAAATTTAATATTTATAATAATTAAGAGTATTTTCATAAATTTATCAGTTACGATACATTATCATATAATCAAACTAAACAATAAAATTATCATTAAGCAATAGCAAACCATAAAGTCTATTCAAACATTATATTGTATTGTACTATACTGTATCGTACCATATAATATCATACATTATGAAACCATGATAAGCCAACATTCAAACAGAGGGTAAGTTGTTAGAACCCATATTTCATGCATTGGAACAATTAGGAAAATTTTGGACCAAAAGAGGAGTAATTAGGAAAAGTTTGGGACCAAAAGTGGAATTATTGGAAGTTGAAAATCTTGAATTAATTAAGTGGGGCCCACATAAATTTGTGTTAATATCTAATTAGAACAACACATGGGTAGGCCATGGGCACCTACTCAATTCTTGCTCTATATATATATAAGAGGATCATTTCATTTCTCTTTATCATTTTAACACTTGGAAAAAATAAGAGAGAAGAAGCAAAAGTTGAACAACCCTTCAAGTGAGGCTCTCGGCCAAACCAAGGAAAATTTAAAAATTATTTCTAGCCTTTCCAAAAATTATTTGTTGATGCAAACCCCCTATATTAAGGTCCCTAAGTAGTGTGGAAGTGTCGTTGGAGCGATTAACCCTCTATTTTCTCACCTTTGGAAACCCTAAACCATTTGTGGAATTGAAGAGGAAAGGCCCGCAGTTTCTTCAAACCACCCAACATTATATTATATTGTTGAATAATAAAAAAGTGAGTTGTTGTTGTTGTTGTATAGCCTTTCGGATTGGTTATTGATGTTGCTAGGTTGTTGTTGTTGTAGTTGTTGAATGATTTGGCCGAGTTGAATTCTCGGGGTGGCCTATTTTCAGGGAAAATGCTGCCCAAATTTCTGTAGAATTAAGGGCAAAGTGGAAATTTAACGCCCAAGAAGTCTTTAGCTAATGTTTCACAATTTATGACTTGTTTGTAAACCTTGGGCAACCCAAAGCGTAATTGGACTTAGCTTGCATTGGGGTTACATTGGAGAACATTTGAGGTATGTAAAGCAACCTTCTTTTTCGGCATGCCTTAGTTACAATAGGCCATGATACGGGCTTCGAGAAAATTCTGTTCTCGCAATCTGAGCATGTTTATGATTTGCATTTGTTCCTTGGTATTCTTGTTATGATATACTCCCATGTTATGCTATATTTGGGTGAGTGCAGGGACGGCGATACGTAACGCCTGGATCACTTGGGTTTTCTGTTGTGTTTGGCATTATGCTGTGTCTGGGTGAGTACAGAGACAGCGATACGTAACGCCTGGCTCACTGATGCCATTTCTGTGTTGTGATATATGATGAGAATTCGAAGATTTGAGACTTTCTGGTGTTATGCTGTGTTATGGCGCCATTGATGGGCGGGCGATCATATTTTCTGTGTCCTATGCATGATTTGTATTTTGAAAGTAAACATGTTAATATTTTTGGATATACATTTGCCTTCCATACTTTTATTTCGATTACTACTCAGATTTATATTCTGTACATTCTGCTTTGCATACTCAGTATATATTTTGTATTGACACCCCCTTCTTCGGGGGCTGCGTTTCATGCCCCTAGGTACTGACGTACAGTTTGGTGATCCACCAGCTTAGGATACCCTTCTGCTATTTGGAGTGCTCTTCCTATTTCG